>JAANDH010000206.1:0-97561 GCA_011799765.1 Nymphaea thermarum | reverse complement strand
AGCTCTAAACGGAGCTCGCACCAAGTTTTTCGGACCTGACTTGAGCTCGAGTTGACCCCAGCTTGGTTCGCACAAGTTTTTCGGACCTAACTCGAGCTCGAGTTGAGACCCAGCTTGGCTGATACGTACCATGCCAGGTTTGACCTGGCTGGGCCCAGTCCAAACCCGGCCACTGATAAGTTAATTTTGAATTTAGTGTGGGACGAGGGCCCCTTGTCCAGGTCTTGTGTGAATTCTTCTTTGTTCTTTGGTTCGGTGTCTGAGTCCAGACGTTCAAGTTGACCAGCTCGGCACAGGCAAAGACGTAGTTGACCCAGACTCGATCGAGACCCACCGGCAAGGGGACCGCAGCGGCATGGGTCAGCACTGGCGCGTTTGCGGCCCGCGTTTGGACCGAGTTGGTTCGGCTGTCCATTTCAACGCATCCACCTTGAAGCTGCCCAGACGTTGGACCGGCCGGAGCTTGTAGGCGCAAGTGCGAACAGTGGGCTCGTGCTGGAGTCAGTCAACAGTTGATGAGGGCGACATCGAAAGTCTTGGGCGCGGACCCACCTTTGTATTTAACTAGCAATCTCCAGATGACGTATAATTATATATGATTGCGTGAGTAGAAGGCCATGTCCCTTGTGCCTCTTATGTAACCAGACTTTACCTTTTCAAAGTCAGACCCATTCAAACGAATATATATATATATATATATATATATATATATATATATATATATATATAACATAATTCTCTCGACCTAAATGCAATTTTCTTAGGTTCGAATTTTTTCTTTTAAAGAAAGTTAGAGATTTCAAATATAGGCGTCTCATTTGTGAACCGCTGATATGAGTTTATTTAGTTTGTTTATAATTTTTAAATAAAAAACTCAATATTACTTAGAGATTTTTAAAGAAAGTTAGAGATTTCAAATATTACTTGTGTCATCTCATTGCTGATATGAGTTTATTTCATTTTTTTATAATTTTTAAATAAATAAAATTAATTCAATATTTTAAATTATTTTAAATTCAAGAAAAACAAAAAAAGATGAGGATGCATGTTGGCCAATATAATGATATATTGGTGTTAAACCGATAACATCATACGGATATTATTAACAATGTTGTTGTATTTACTAAGGGGGGCTCACATGATCTTGATCCTTTCTAAAAAAAATTAAAGTTACATGTAAATTTAAAAAAAAAATCAGTATAAAAATTTTAAAAATGATATTTTGGTCTCTCACAAAATTTAGAAACTTTAATTCATCTTTTCTCATGAAAATTTTTTGTTTCTGCCCTTGTTTTCTATATGCTCTTTTCATGGTAATGTGAAAAGAAAGCACAACATCTTTGAGGTAAGGTTGATCTGAGAAAAGTAGAAAACTTTACATTTCCCTAAAACGGTGATTTAGAATTTCTACAAAATGCTGACTTAGCATGTGGCCCTGATTTAGCAATTGTCAACATAAGTATGGCATGTAAAAAATAACTCAACGTAGTGAACCGCATTTTTTAGAATTAAATAAAAAAGTGGGCACTAAAACTGAAAGTTTCACAAGAAAACTAGGTCAATGTCTCCTTTTTAAAATTATAAACACGATGGTGTAATGATTTCTTGTATTTTTTTTTAAATTAAAAAAGATTTTTTTTTAATTAATTCGGCCTTACCGTCATGGTACTTCCATTTAATTTGTTTATGTTAAAGTAATGCCATTACGAACGTGTTGCCTTCTTGAAAACCATGCTTAAAAACTCACATTCAAGTTAAAAGGTGTTCAGTTTTATCATTGACATCGACGCAGTCCACGACTTTCGAAATAGGAAAAATGAAGAGGCTTTCGGGCTTTGCATCGAGCGATGGAATTGACCACCCGAATTATACTCACATATAATGTTTTAAAAACATTTTGATAGGCATTTCATTTGATGTTTTAAGAACATTGTACCACTTTTTTTTTTTTTTTTGCATCCAAGACATTTTGAGGTGATCATTTTATGTAGAAAATATTGAGACATAATTTCTATGTTCACACCTTTTTTTTTCCTTGAAAATCATATCCATCACAAAGAAAAAAACCCGTGAAGAAAAATCATCACCATCATCAATCGATCGATGTCAATCGTTTTAATTGCACGGACTTATGCTCAAGCTAGTGGTCCGAACCAATTTGAAATTCTAAATGGTTGTGGTCCTCGCAGATTTGACTTTACCCAAATTGGAACCTTCGCGAGCACTTTGTACTGGAAAAAGAAACCATGCAATTTCTTCCAAGTATAGAAGATGCCGATGTGAAAGGCTCGCTGCTTCAATTTGAGCAAGTTTTCACGTCAGTTCTATATTTTGTTATATATATATATATATATATATAGATAGATACATATGAAGGATTTTGTTTAAG
Organism: Nymphaea thermarum; assembly: GCA_011799765.1. Taxonomy (NCBI): domain Eukaryota; kingdom Viridiplantae; phylum Streptophyta; class Magnoliopsida; order Nymphaeales; family Nymphaeaceae; genus Nymphaea; species Nymphaea thermarum. The sequence goes on along the minus strand of JAANDH010000206.1, from coordinate 95,172 downwards.
GAAATTCATTTGTTTTCATCAGTCATTTTGATTTAAAAAATCAAAATTCTACTTATAAATTTAAAAATAAAATAACCTATATAAAATGTTTTGAAAGTTATATTTCGGTCTTTGTTAAAAGTCTTAACAAAAAAATCTCGCCCTTGGGCTTCTCCTATGATCCCGGCATGCCTTTACAAAGGGCCCAAGGGAGCACACTTGATATCTAAACCAATAATTGACAGCCTACCAACCTAAGCCTGAGCATTGAGTCAGTCCAACACCCAAAACTCGAGTCAAAGTGCAGCTCGACCATTTAAACCCAAGCCTTAGCTTTGCTCGATTAAATTAAAACAATATTTTTAATATAAAATAATATATAAATATAATTAATCATAATAAAATATTATATATATATTAATAAAAGAAATATAAAAAAACATTATCGAGCTCACCCGGGTTTATCGGACCCAACCGAGTCGAGCTACCTTAGTTGATTAATTAAGACACTTTTTTATTAAAATATTTTGTCAGTCGCATTTCTAACAAATTTTCCACTCTAAAAATCATTTGATGAAACAGTTCTGAGACCAGAACTTCAGATATCCATTATCAAATCCACACCGCCCACTGCCATTTTATTTCTTTTTGAGTTTTTTTTCACATACTTTACTATCAACACAGTGACACCGTTTCATTTGAGTATGATATGGATCCACATCAACCCCACCTGGATCCATATCAGCCAGCCCTTTCTTTAGCCCAAAAGAAAGCTAACAGAGACCAAACACAATTCAATAAAACCAAACACTGGAATCCACTTGGATCTACTCGGAGTCGGTGCTTTGGAAATATTTTATTTATTATTTATATTATTTTATATGAATAAAAAAAGGCAGTCATGGTACATCAAAAAGCTGAAAAGTTCAAAAGGCGCACCTCTCAGCACATGGAGCCACTGAGCAAACACGCGACGTAATAAAAGAAAGGGAAGAAAGCTGCCAATGATGGGCTCAAAGTGTCTGCTTCCCAGCTTTGGTAGGGATTGACAGAGGCAAACTTGTCCAGGTAACGTACACTCAAACAATAACGTGACCGCTTCAGGCTTTAACAAAATATTAGGAGGAAAAAAAAGGAAGCAAAAGAAAAGACGTGGTCCACGCGTTAACACCAAGATCATGTCATCAAATTAATATTTGCAATAATTAATCATTTCGTATCAAATGGAAACATGATCTCTATTTTCAACCTACCAGTGCTTTTAGATGTTCAGATATATACATATATATATATATATATATATATATATATATATATATATATATATATATATATATATATATATATATATATATATATCTCCTGTGGGCAGTTGCCCACACCAATAAATACCTTTAAATATTTGTTTATTGATATAAACTAACTCTGCCAATGAACGCAAGGCTCAAACTTATAAACCAATAAGCTGGAAAAAAGAAAAGATCATTTAATGAACATAATATATATATATAGTTTCAACTTGTATATTTTTGTCTTGGGCAACCCACGCAATCTTTTGATTGGACGGTCTGATGCTTTATATACATTTCTTTTCCCCACTTTCTCTTCCCAATTATTTTCTTCTCCTTCTCCACCACCTGAAGAATGACGGTAGAGGTCGACCAATTCCCGGATGCCTGATGGCCAAGCCTGCTGATAGCAGTGAACAAGAGCCGAGTAGAGCCAGAGTTCAGTCAGCTTGAACTAGCAGTGAACAAGAGCCGAGTAGAGCCAGAGTTCAGTCAGCTTGAACTCGGCTTGTCTAATAAAACCTCTAGCTCGACTCAGCTCGAGCTCGAGAATAGCTCGACAGAAGCAACTCGAACTCAACTTGTCAATTACGTGTTGAGCTCGAGCGCGACTCGACAAACTCGTTTAATTAGAATTGATATTCATCGTTAGGTGTTGAGCTTGAGCTCGACTCAATTAAGGCTCGACAAACTCGCACGAATAGCATTGATTTTCATCTTTATGTGTTGAGCTCGAAGTTGGCCCAATTAAGACTTGACGAACTCGTAAACTCGTTTGAATATATCGACTTGATTAAGGTTTGACAATCTCGATTGTACGTGTTGAACTTAAACTTAACTCGATTATTTGAACGAGTTGACTCATGAACTCGAGCTCGACTTGTTAAGCAAATAACTTGATTCGAACTCGTTCACAAGTCAAACTTTAATGAGTCAAGCTGGAGCTGGTTGTTTTGCCCTACCGGCCAGCCTCCCAATCCTGTCCGGCCACCACGTGCTGCCGCTCAGCAGCTTCCGGTGATGGGATGTTAGTCCCCTTTCTTTCTCTGAGTCGATATACAGTGGGAGGGTTTGATAATCATAGGATGCTCCACTATATCAACTCTGGGAGGACTTTTTGTAGCATGTTTTGGTCAGTATAAAAATGACTATAGCTTCAAAACCACTCAATGTTTACCGTAGTAGTTAAACTTATACGGCGTTCACTTCATGTCTTGCTTCTTAATTGCGCAAGGTAACGAACTTCTCCAAGGTCACATCCATAATCACCAAACATGCAAACGTCTCCACGAAATAATAAAAGCCTACAAAGTTAGAAGAATGTTTCAAAGAAAATATCAGACAAAATTAAACGTTTTTAAACCAATTAAAAAAGAATTCAACTCGGGAGAAATATTGTGGTATTATCAATATGATCATATCTTATAAAAAAAACTCTCTATAATAAATCTCAAAATGAAAAATTTTGAAAATTTTTCTTAACTTCTTAATAACTTTCGCATTTATTGGCAGTCAAACCATGAATTATCTTAAAATTAAAGTTCTGAAGCTACTGCTAATACCATTAAGGCAATGCTATAAGAAACAGATCTTCCGTTTAGAAGTCTGCCCATCTTGCCTCGTTTCAACAGTCTGTTAACTCATTTTCGGTAACATATTAAACAAAAAAAATAAAAATGCTCATATTTAGAAAAAAATATCATGAACATAAAGAAATTAAATAAATATTTGATCAACTGTATTAAAAAAATACAATAAAAAAAGAAAAGAAATAATTTCTCCGATCCTTCTAAACTAAACTAAAGGAAGTTTCCAACTACTGGTTCAACGTCGGACGGCTCCAGTACTTTGACCCCGTTCGGCGTTCGCAGACCCCAACAGCGACATGAAGTTTTCTTTAAAAACCTCAGTTTTAGCAATAAATCTAAGAAAGCCCTCATATCTCTAATTTTCTGTATGCAGGCATCAATCTAACTTAAAAATGCCAATATAAAGCTTCAAACAACCGGGCAGATTAAATATTATAGCTCCTAACAAGGAATCATGTGTTATAAGAGGTAAATGATCAAAATGCTCATATTAATTAGATGGGAAGACCTCCCCCTTATAAAGGTGAAAATTGAAACTTGGAAACTTTTTATCATGTAAAATTACCAAAATACCCCTCTAATAAACCTTCAAGCTTGTTAACAACATGAAAAGTGTCTTAAATCAAGCCATAACACGTCTAAAATGCCAATATGTAAAATGTCTTAAATCAAGCCATAACACGTCTAAAATGCCAATATGTAAAACATTTCATGGGTTTTTAATTTTGCATGTTTAATTTGAAAGTATTTTTGGCTTTGATAAAAAAAAAAGTTATAAACTTCATTTGCGGGGATGTGAATGGGTTAGATTCAAGTTAGACACAGACTACTTATATAGTCGGTCCTAACCTATTACAATTTGGATTTAAATATGATTTTTGAGGATCTTGTCTCGTTAATTAAATAAAAATCAACTTTTACCAGTGCAGTGTTTGCTCCTTAATTAGCCTTAAGTATACCCGAAGCGGCAGGACAAGTGTGGACCCTAATTTGATAACTATAAGCAAAAGCAAAACCCTATGTGGGAAAAATAAAAACGCAAAGCTTCATATTGGAATTAACATAAATTGAGGTGGCCAGGTGAAAACTTTCGATTTATTATATTATCTCCTTTTATTCTCTCTCTCTCCAAACGCGTATCTCCTACTTTGTCAAACTATTCACATAACAGCTGGACTTTTCCTTTCTCCCTCTATTTAAAGGCACCTCCAAACAAGGCCCCCTCCCATTCAGACCACAACCACCAAGCACCTCCATGGGGAACTACATCTCCTGCGCCCTCATCCACAGCACCCCCCACCGGAACTCCGCCGTGAAAGTCATCTCCAGCAGCAACGGCGACGTCCAGCAGATCGACGGCCCGGTTAACGCGGCGGAGCTGATGCTGGAATGCCCCAACCACTTCGTGGTTCACTCGCAGTCCCTCCACATCGGGCGGCGGTTCTCGCCGTTGGCGGCCGACGAGGACCTCGAGATGGGCAACGTCTACGTCCTCTTCCCGATGTCGCGCGTCAATTCCGTCGTCACCCCGGCCGACATGGCCGGGCTGGTCATGAGGGCCAACAGCGAGCTGAAGAAGTCTGGCGGCGCGAGCGCGAGGATCTTGCCGGAGGTGAGCGGCCCGAGTCCAGGTCAGGCGGAGACTCTGCCTAGGCTTAGTTTACAGGGCCTGGAAGAAGATGCTTCGTTTCACCAGCTGAAGAGGACGCTGACTGTATGTAGGTCCAGGAAGCCCATGTTAGAAACTATAACAGAAGAAAGCGTTTGTTCCACATAGCAAAATATGTGATTGAAATATATAGAAGCGCAATTTTTATAGCTCCTTCTATTGTACACTTTAGATGAAGAAACCGTAATTTGCTGATCGTCCATGCCATAAGTTCTTCCTGTTCGCAGTCGTAGCATCTCTCTCTCTAACTCTCTCATGGGGAAACGTATAGAAGCACAATTTTTATCTCATATTGTTAGAAATGTTGAAATGAAAGAGATACTAACTTGTTGATTATACATACCAAAAACTTTGATGTTTCACTTGTAGTTCTCTCTCTCTCTCTCTCGCTTCTTGTGGGGAAATATACAGAAGCACAACAATTTTTAGCCACTGTAAGAAATTTTGAAAGAAAGAAGTCATTTTTTAGCGACTGTTGTTTCCCTTGATCTTAACAAGAAGAAAAGTTAACGAGATCAATAATCAGCAGGGGTTGAAGTTTGTAGTTTAAAAACTTTGACGGGGTCCATATAAATTTAAGATTTTTATTTCCAGAGTTTCACTTATGATGAATCTTTTCTGTGTTCATGTTAATGGTTTGGGACCCGGATATGATTAGCACCAAGTCAAATCTGACCACTTCTTCTTGATCTGCGTGCCGTAGAAACGGTTCTGACTGTTCCTGTCTCAGACAGTTTGATCATGAACGTAAAATCCGAGCTTTTTGGTACGTTAACCCAAAAACTGTTCAGAAAACTGAGATTGAAGCCTTAATTGGTATTGGTTTCCCCATTCATTGTGGTTAAACCTGTTTGGCGTTGTGCCATAAATTAACTGGCAGTTCATTTTCTCGTGACTTTTTCACAATTTGGGAAGGCATGAGTGAGCAAAAGTTTTAACATCTATTAAAAAATAAGATTGGATTTGGATTCAAAAATTGCAATCCACTTGGATTCAGATTCATTTTAAATAAGTATCCAGTTCGAAGCTAGTTTGTAAACAAATATTCTACATTTAATATCTAGCCAACTTTTTATCCAGTTCTTAGTATATCGTAATGCATTCTGATTCGGTTTAAAAGTCACATTAAGATTCAGTTTTGAATTTCAAAATTGGATTCGGATTTGATTTAGATTGTGAATTCATATTTGGATTCGAACATGGTGCGAACTTTTCTTCATTCATATTAAAATTCGAATATGAATATGTGCACATCCAATAAAGGAGATATGATAAATAGAACATGTAAGTACGATCCATTGGCATTATGGGAGTGAGGGGAAGTCGCATTTTATCTTTTTAGAACATTATTTTTTGTATTTTTAAAAAGGCACTTCATTGAATAATTATTTATTTTCACCCTTTCATTGTTATCTCGTCAAACTATTTAATTATGACTTCCCGAATATCAAACATATCTTAAGGAGGCATTTGGCAACAGAAAAGCTGTTCTTTTTTAATGTAATGTTCCGTGAAAATGTTCTAAGAAATGAACACATTCATAGAACACTGTACTCCTATCGCTGAACGCCTCTTGAGAATGATATATATTTTTGACATATATTGTAGAAATGTTAGGAGATCTTTTTTTATACATAATATCAAGCATGGTAGTGCAACCTGAGTTTATAATTAACTGATTAATATAATCTTAACCGCGGACATATATTTATAATTCTGATAATGGTGTCTAATGATGAGCTTCATAAAGTTTGGTGGAACTCATAATTGATCAGGCTTCTGAGGACTATACGTGGTACAAAAGCCAAAGGAAGGTGTACCAAGTGGCGTGGGATTTGAAACTTTAACAGAAGGAGACCTGCGCCCAATATGATATCATGGACAAATAAATACAAAAAATAAAATAAAATAACTGGCGTTCAAAATTAAGATGCTTAAACTTTCACATGACGTTTGTTATTCTAAAGTTTATTATTGGTACCAACTCTCTTAATTAATTATATCGTTTTAAGGACTATAGTTTAGTTGGTCGGTTTGAGTCATGTTGTGTGAACAAACCATCTTTAATTAGAGATTGATACGAGTGTTATTCTTTTGGAGTGCAAACGGGAAACATATATCATAGAGCCACACAAGTAGGGGCGGAACCAGGAATCTTTTGTTGTATGGGCGAAACTATAGTTTCAAAATTTTAATAGGGGCTGAAATAGATATTTTTAAAATTTATATATATATATATATATATATATATATTAAATTTACATATAAATTTTTAAAGTTTTTAAAATCTAAAAGGAGGCGAGGGGGGGGGGGCGCAAGACCCTTACCAGACTCCATTTCATCTGCCCCTGCACACAAGTCTCGAAACAGCTCTAGACCATGAAAATGAGGAAAGGCAGAGAGTGACTTTTCCTCTCATAAATGGCCAAGTCTCAAATAGGGGTGAACGCCAGCCAAGTCGAGCCCGAGTTTAGTGAGCTTGAGTTTGGATCGAGCTCGAGAATAGCTCAACAGAAGCAGTTCGAGCTCGACTCGACTAAGTCTTGGCAAACTCGTTTGAATAAAATTGATATTTATGGTTATGTGTTTAGTTCAAGCTCGACTCGATTAAGGCTCGACAAACTCGTGAACTTGTTTAAATATGTCGACTTGATTAAGGCTCGATAAACTCGATTAAGGTTTGAGCTTGACTAAGCAGTTACGTGTTGAACTCGAACTCAACTCGATTATTTGAACGAGGAGACTCATGAACTCGAGCTTGACTCGTATACGAGCCAAGTTTTAACGAGTCGAGCTGCTTCACCCCTGGTCTCCGGTGCATCATTATCTAACTTGAGCTTCTTCGTTGCTGCTTTGATGCGGAGACTGAAGCCAATTAGTGTTGCATAAAATCAGTTTGAGAATTGAATGAAGTAAGTTGTCAAATCAGTAAATCGGTTTATTTAACTAGCGATTCAGCTAAATCAATTGTAAATCGGAAGTAATATTAAAAGAAAATAATTTTACCAGAAAAGAAAAGAAAACTCTTTAAAATATAGTTAAAATAATTATAGAATTCACAATGGTACACTTAAATCGGCCACCGAATCGAATAGGTTGGACTCGGATCGACTGATTCAGACCTGGATCGGAACTTGTAAGCCACATAATCGTGTATAATTGCACCCTCGGCTATTCATGTAGTTTTTGGGAAATTTCGATTAGACAACCGCTTTCTGTCATAATCACAAATACGAGCTTCTAGTTTCCGATTTAGCTAGGAGATGTTTGACAAATGAGAAAAAAATTTATGGTGCACTTCTAGTTTCTAATTTAGCTAGGAGATGTTTGACAAATAAGAAAAAAAAAAAATTAAGGTGCACTTTCTTGCAGAGAAACTTTTCCTGAAAAATTCTACCACCATCATACAATGCACTTGCAAAAGTTGTTTCCTTTACTTTTTTTTCAGCCAATTAAGGGGGAAAGAGTGGGACTCATGTCCGGGTCCATCCTTTGACAGCTTTTCTAATAACTTATCTACATAAGCAGATGCTATGTCATCAAAATGTTGGGTGCGGGTGCGGATGCCGGCACCGCACTTTTCAAAAACTTGCGGTGGGGCGAGGGTATTTTTTATTATTATTAATTTATTATTATAATATATTAATAATATCAAATTTGATAAAAAAAAACTAAAAAAAAACTAAAATCAATAGGGTGCGGGATGAGTGCGAATCTGAGTCGCACCCGCGTCGCGTCGACGCGGGTGCGTCAAGCACTTTGGTGACATAGTGGAGATGTAATTCAACCAGTAGATCGGTAAAATGTCCTGTGTAGGGATGTGAATGGATCGTGTTTAAATTGGATACATTCTTTAATATGCTTTATTTTTTTAATATTTACATATTCAGATGATTCAAATAAAAATGAAAAAAGTTTATCTGAATTTGATTAATCCAACATACTCTGTTTCGTTAACACTTTAAAGTCGTGCAACTTGCTTTTTGCTGCATAAATCGTGAATCCACAATCCTGCTTCACTAATGGATATGGTTCGGATCAGAAGTCCAAATCAATCCGATCCATTGCATTCCTGGAATCACGGATGCAGTAAATCCATCGGTTGCTTTCCGTAGGTTAAGAGAAAGAGGACTTCCCATCCAACTTTTTCAGTTGTCATACATTTATCTCTGTCACACGGATACGTGGGCTTACGTATCGGCATATGCAGATACATCGTATCTAAATACAAAACAGAGATGAAACATGTCAAAAAATAAACTATTAATTTAATATTTTTTTTATTTTATTATTTTTTGTGATGCATCCAATTATTTTCATGAACAATCATCTTCAACCTTCCTCGAATCACTACACATAAAGTGACAAAATAATAACTAAAACCACTTAATCCGGTTGACAAATCAAAATAATAAAATTTGCACATTTTTTATTTCTAAGAAAAAGATTAATATTTAATGAAGTTGGTGACAAAAACAAAACAACCAAGATTTACATGAGGGAACATTTTCAAGCCCAATGTTTGACACTACTAGTGCATAAATGTGGATTCGGGGCAAGACCCGATTTGCTAGCTTTAAGTGCTACACGTCGCAAGAGTAGATCGAGGGCTTGATGGAGTAGAACAACATAGTGTCATAGATTGGATAATACTATCATTCGTGAGATTATATGATTTTGAGGGCATTTTCGTTTAACTACCTCCCTGCATACTTAGCCAAGGGCGAAAACGACAACCAAAACGGTGTTAACAGACATCTCTCTCTCTCTCTCTCTCTCTCTCTCTCTCTCTCTTCCCATTTTTCCGGCGAACGGTGAACGACGAAAATGGCCGGAATTCGATGGCCGCCAGAGGATGCGGAGCCAGTCCAGACACGAGCTTTGACGACGTCCGACCTGATCTCTGATGACGACAGGTCCGTCGCGGCTGACTCGTGGTCGGTAAAGAGCGATTACGGGAGCACGCTGGACGATGAGCAGCGGCAAGTCGATGCTTCCGACGTCCTCTCCTCCGGTGGCACATTTCGAGCCGCTTCTGACTACAGGTGTGTGGCGGATTGCGCTTAAGGGTGGTTGCTGGCTCGTCATTTTGTTTTTGCTCTTTCTCTTTGTTTTTCTCTCTGGCGGCGAGTTCGTTTTTTCTAATTGGTGGAAAGCTTTTTGTTTCTCTGTAGCTTTCTCGGTTTCCTTGATGCAAAATTTTCCGTTATGCATGAAAAATTGACATGCGAAATTACAGTTTTCTGGTGGTGTTTTTGGTTCACAGTAATGTACATGATCGTTTTCCCGTTGTTCTTAGGTGTTTCTGGTGGCACGTTATTCTAGTCATGGTGATTTACTAACAATTAAATGATACTAAGAAGGTGTTCGTTTTTCCCTTTCTGCGCTTTTTTCCGAATGATCGCGTTTGGAAATGGCGAATGTAGAAATTGTAATTTTGCTTTAGTCTGTTTATGTTTTTTTGAAGAATTTTATGATTTTTATTGTTATTCTGTGTGATTTTTTTTATCCTGTGCATTTGTTGGGGTTCTGATGCTACATTTAATTTACATGCAATTGATCTTTCTTTCCTTCCGTTAATCGTTCTTTTCTTCATTTTATATGGATCGTGTGATGGTTCTGAGCAGCTCGGATAAAGATGAACCGGAGGCTGAAATGGAAAACTCCATGCTGGGTTTGCTGAGTTACTGGGAGTCCATCTATACTGACGAGATTGCGAATTTCCACGAGAATGGTCACGTCGGTGAAGTATGGTAATCTCTGGCACCACTTTGGCAAGCACCAGTAGAATATTTCACGAATACGTTTCGCAGTCTTATAATGATATACGTGGTTTTACTAAGCGGACAACCCTTGTATACTTCTGCTTAAATGGACCAGTTCAATGTTCGATTGACATCCAGCTTTTGTTGGTGAGGCTTCTTGTTTTAGTGATTGATGTTAAAAGAACTCAATTAGTCTCTAATTTGGCTTGCGAATTTCCATGAGCATGGTCATGTCGAAGAAGTTTGGTAATGTCTGTCACGAAAAGTCACTTAGAATATTTCACAAGTGTGTTCCATGGCGTTGCTTAATGATATATATGATCTGGCTAAGCGGGGAACCTTTTCATGCTTCTTAAATGGAGCAGTTCATATTTAAAACTATCCTGCTTTTGTTGGTGACGCTTCTTGTGATTGATGTTAAAATAATTGAACTACTCTCAAATTTCTTTTGCGTTTATGGAACTGGCATTTTTAGGTTGTCATTATGACACTTGGCTATTGATTTCCAATATTCATTGTTTTTGTCAGCGCTGTACGATTTTCACTGAAATGGCATAAGAGTTTCTGATGTGGAGAAGAAAGCCTTTGAGAAAGATTTCTGATTTTGGGCTTTCCTTTCTTTTTTTTGTTGTTTTTGTCACAGCCTTGGCTTGCTGATAATGGCCATCACCTACCCACTTGGCCAACTAATTCCTTTACCTCTTTCAACTCATTCTGCTGGCTTTTCTGGTGCTTTTGCGTGTGTTGCAGACCCTGAATTGTCAATTGTTTGACTGTGTGGCCTCACACTTTCGCTTCCCAATGTTGTACATATTGGAGTTTAGTGTTTTGGATGTTCTACCGGAACATAAGGATGTCTTGGTTAGAACCACCATCCTGATTTTTGGTCAAACCAATCTTTGAATGCTCATTTGTCTTGCACGGAGACATTATTGATAAGTGCATCTATCGCAGGTGTGTTAGGTTCTACTGTCAGAAGGATTGACAGGGGGTTTAGCATGTCCAACTGCATTCTTCTGTTTCATAAGAATGGGTCGACAGGCACCCATCTTATCTATCAATATGAAAGGACAGGCACCCATCTTCATTTTTGACAAATCATTCCCTATTCTTGGATTTAAAGACTCGGTTATTTCTGTGACATACATGGCTAATGTAAAATGTTTGGTTTTCTCTAATTTTAATTCTCCAAGTTCCTAGCAGCAAAGTCCTAGCAGCAAAAAGTTCACTATATGAAGACTGTTTTTGGTTTGGTTTGCACTAGAAGCATTTTTTGTGTGGCAAACTGCATACTATAAACTAATACACATTGTTCATTGACCCCTGCTGTCTTTCTTTAATGTCTCCAGTAGTCTTTTCTCACTCCCCTGCTACCATTCTGCTATTTAACTATTATTTACATGATTTGGAACTATGAGCTTCACCTCAAGAGTAATATTCACAACTTTGAGCAAATCATTACTTTGAAGCTCATAGTTACTCTGTAATTTGTATATTTCAGGAGTAATGTTTAAGACACATTATGGATCAATCTCAAGCAACTGCCTCTCCATTTTGATTTTCCAGTTCTCAGTTTTTTTTTTTCTCAAATGTGTCTTCTAGGTCTCATTATTGTGAAACTTTATTATGATTTCCAGCCAATGTTTTGACATTTTTCTGATATTCATACAAGGTTTGGTGTTGAAGTGATGGAAACTATTGCAGTTTGGATAAAGAATCTTTGTGCCAATTTCCATCAAGGACATTCAGGTAGTCTGGGTGATGGAACTGTTCCCAAACCTAATCCAGGAGAGGAAGTCTCCAAGGTCTTGGCTAGTTGGAGCGTCCTTGACATTGGAACTGGGAATGGTCTATTTCTCCAGGAACTTGCAAAGCAAGGGTACTTCCTTTGATTGCTTTTACTGCTGTTTATATTAATGCTATTATCATGTGCTGCTATTTTCTCATGATGCAGACATCACATGATCTGTTTTCACAGTTATGACTATATTCATTTGTTGAGCTTTTGTACTCTATTATTTTGTTACCACAGTTGCATGAGAATATAAGGGTCAACTAACCTGAAATTCATTTTCCTTTCCAGGTTTTCAGATCTTACTGGGATTGATTACTGTGATGGAGCAATAAACCTCGCAAGAAATGTTGCTGATCGTGATGGCTGTTCCAGTATAAAGTTTTTGGTATTTCTGCTTTCAAATTTTACATGAAGCTGTTTAGTTATCTGATACATCCCAATGAATAGCAGTAAGATATGACTTGTTTTTGTCTATCTATGGGAAAAATAAAGATTTTCTGCCCTCATCAATAGCTTACTTTCAAGGAGGCAATTCTGAGAAACATTCTTTTCTATCACTGTAGATGCTTGACAAAGAATGATGAGTTGTACAGGTTGAGTGAGTGGGACTATTAGATATGCGACTTTTAGTCAGTGTTATGCGTTTGCATATTCAAAAGTGCTGTTAAGACTATCTTAAGAGGAGTACTTTTCAGTTTGCTAGTCCCTTGTTTCCATTTGAATGTCCCATTTTATGAAAGACTAATTTTTCAAGATGTTTGCTTGCTTCAATATTTTCAGAAACTGACATGGTTGCTAGTTATTCATCTATGTTGTTCAGCATAGTCTCCATCATTTCAGTTCCTAGTTGCCTCTTCATCCATTTGGGCGTGAAAAGATAAAATCATAAAACATAATCACCTACTTTATAATGCACTATCCCATGTAAGCAATCTTGTAATTCTCATGAAAACAAGAAAACACTATTTTTTTGTTTTATTATGCTTGATTGGTGCTACTCACAAAAACAGTTAGACGAGTCATTTCCTTTCCAGTGTCTACTAGCCACCAGCAACTAGAGTAATAGGCTTCCTGATCAACAGGCACCAAGATAAGACCCTTGGCAAGCATGTCATGGCTAATGAGGGCAGTTAATGCAGGAAGTACTTAAATAATATTTATTTTAGATTTTCAGGGAATGTCCTAGGTGCTGTTAGGCAAGCCAGAAACGTACTTTTATGTTTGCATGTTTAGTCAACGAATGCATCATACGTGTCATAACTGGTGAAAGCTTTTTTTATATGATTTTCATTTCTTTTGAAAATAAACTCTTAACCCATTTCTTTTAGATTGATGATGTTCTTGAGACCAAGCTGGAGAAGCAATATCAACTTGTTACAGATAAAGGAGCACTGGACTCAATTGGCCTGCATCCTGATGGCGCAGCTAGACGGTATAAATTTTCATACTAAATATCATTGTTATCTTAATTTTCACATCTGTAATGTGGTGCTTCTTCTTGCATCATATATTCCTTAGCTTGACCTGCTAAATCACACGGTCAGATACTAAAGTCATTTGGAGTTTAAACTTCTTTGATCATAGAAAAATTATGCCATTATTTTGAATTCTGAAATGAACCTATATATATGGTCAATATTTTTTGGTGCAAAGGGTTAACTGTATAACTGCGTAACTACCTTTTTGGCTGCTTTTTAATGTTGTTTCTTACTACAGGCACCCAGGTCCTTTTTGTTCTGCGGTGAGTGTAAGTTTGTTTATCGTTGGTCCTTAGATTTTTACATTAGAAGCAATAAATGGGCTTTTCACAAGGATTGTATCGTAATAATAAAAATAAATATCTTCACTAGGAGTTTGAGAACATACTTAAATATTTGAAGTTACGTTTTGGTGTGCTAGTTGCCATTTTCGGTTAAAGTATTGAGATTTTGCTAAAGTTTAGGTGAAGTGGTAAAAGCCCAACCCAGTATGGCAGTATGCAAGTTGCCCCCTTGATAGTCTACCAAAGAGTAATGGTACTTTTAGCTTTCACCGATTAGCATAGGATACAGGAGCTATATTATATGGGCAGTTCACCAGAATTTAAGCACATATATTCAGTGTCAACAGGCACTAAAACTTGGAAGACGTCAAGGTGATTAGTACAAACTGTGAAGTCACTATGTTGGATGCTGCTAATAGCCTAATATTTTCATTGGGTTTATCTATCTTCTTTCTATGGTCCTTATTATTTTGTTATTCTTTTCTTCTAACTTTTCCTCAGATACATTATATTTCAAATTCAAATTCATTTTATTGTTTGTTTTGTAATTATCATAATTTAAAATTGATGTTCACACTTGATATGCTCTTCATGCTTTGCATGTGTATTTGTGCCTTAATTTTGGACAGCTACCATGTTATTTCAAGAACATGACTTTATACTCCGTTCCTGCATTTTTACCTGTGTGACATGCCAGAGAACAAATGACTGGTAATAAAAACAAAAAACAGACTAATGGAGCTTGGGTTCTTCCCTGACAATGCAGCTACTTTTCTGATGGATGATAAATCGCTTGGATGAAGTGCATTCACAACTTTAACGTATTTTTGGTTTTCTAAATATGTCTCAGGCTTTTGTTTTGGGGGTCGGTCTCAAAGTTGGTTGCTCCTGGTGGAATACTGGTACTACTTCTACCCTCAGTGGTCAGCATAGTGTTTGTATGTTTTTTCTGCATATTTATTAGCATTAGGATCACTTTGTCTAGAAGCTGCATATCATTAGCATTCGGCTCGTTTTGTAGTAATCCGGAGTTTACACGAAAACCAGGTCATCTTCTATGCTATTTAACCAGAGGAGGGACGGGATACAGCCTTTGAGTACTAAAACTTATCATATGAATTCCCAACGCCTAAGACTTGTGGGATGGTTGTCATTGTTGGGGTTGCATTGGTCAAATTCTGTATGGCTTAATGTATGATGTCTTTGATCCAAATCTGGTTCCGTACAGCTACATTGGAAAAAGTTCCAAGTGGAACGCAAACCGTTTGTGTTCCCTGTTGATGCTGCTCTGTTGTATTCATGTTGACGAATATGTCCACACCTTGGTTAAAGCCTTAATTTTCACTGTGGATATAGGTGATAACCACATGTAACACTACAAAAGATGGACTGGTGCAAGAGGCTGAAAGCTTCCACCTAAAACCAGCTGCGACTGATGTGCAAGTGCTGTCAAAATTCAGATATCTGGATCATATCGACTCATATCCTTCATTTTCTTTTGGTGGTCTGGAAGGGAGAAGTGTAGCAACTGTTGCACTTGAGAGAAGGCTTGAGGCTTAGCGGAAACTAGTGCCTGTTTAGTTTCTTACTGCGATCAGTAATCATATGATGCCTTGCCATTAGTTGATTGTATTGATCATGTCTATTCGCTAGTTTCTCCTGTCCCTTAGTTCTGCTTTACTAATTATATTTTACAAAAACTTATGTGTATTGTGTTAGAAGCACATTTGAAACAGTACATGAAATCTATCCAAAAGGCTTGATAGCTAATCTGATAGCCATTTTCTGCAACCTCAATGTGTTGTTTGCAACTGTTTTTGTGTGCCTCCATGCACACATGCGTGTATGTGTGTGGCCACTTTATTGCTTCACTCAATTGGCCCAACATAGTGGTAAAATGGGTATAAAGTTCTTGGTGGGCTTTTTTTACTGGATAGTCCGGATCCAAGCAGGCAGATTTAACAATAAACCAGCTTGGCAGCTTGGCTTGATCATGTGATGGCCCATCATTACTAACTCTCTGGGTCCAGGCCACTGCACTTATGTTGGGCCAGCTCATTTCTCATTGTTCAAAACAATTGTTTTGGTGCTGAAACACAGGCATTACTGTTCGATCCCTGCAAACTGTGGATAAGGGGCCCCAAACCATTCCCTGTTTAGTGGGTCAGTCCGTCTGTCTTAGCTTGCAGATACAGTCGAATTTGTCTGTCCCATTGGCAACAAAACGAACATTTCTGAGATGCAATAAATCCAGATCCGTTCGATTCTCAAAAAAGCTGGATCATGTTTTTGCGCGCTGTCAGGACATAAAAAATGTCCCTCGAACATATGGTGAGTCTTTATGGCTTCCCTCTGTCACATGAATCTGCGCTTTCGACTCCGTTTATGGTGGCGAAGAGAGATGAGAGGAACTAATACCCATAACTCATTTCCTTGATTTTCAAGCATTTAAAAGATCATATTTGCAATCTGCAAATTGGTTCAATCAAATGATGTGATATGGGTAAACTTCTAATAGAATATCTTAGTTGGAACTGTGATTTAAATCATTGAAGTTTGATGTATGTGAATTACATATAAAAATAAACACATATTTGTTGAAAATCTGGTAGGAAATTAACCAAGAAGACTCCACAGACAAATAAGATGGGCTTGAATAGATGCAACTGAGTGTTGAATGGTTTGAGGATGATGGTACAAAGCGATTTACTCGACAAGCCTCCGGTCGAGCCCAGTGGCTACATAGATGAAGGAGATTGCAGCTATACTGCGTTGTCCTGAACATGGTTGGCATATGTTATAACCAAGTCAACATGCGGCCCGTTAATTCATGTTAATTAAGCACTGTTTAGGATCAGGACCCACGGCAGGGGGAATGGAGTGGAGGGCTGTGGGTTGTTAACCAGGGGCCATTCACAAATCGACGTGCAAATAAAACCAGTGCGCTGGTTACCCATTTCATAAAGAGTAAATGAATGAGATTATTGGTAGTGTCAGCCACTCCAATTTAGTATGTAATGTGTCTACTTTATCAGTCTAGTTAATAGATTTCCAACTCAAAGGGCAGGCTCATCAAGTGGTCTATTCTTTGAGAAGTCTCGAACACATAAACGCACACAAGCAGTCTATTGGAAGGAAGCAAAGACAAGCATAGGATTCTCGACTTCATAATAGATAATCATATACATTAAACGGACGAAAGCAAAGCACACTCAGAACCATCAAATATAACCAATTATTTATTTATATAGCACCCACATAGGTTGCCAAGCCTACTACCAATTCCCAAAGGCATTATTTCTTACACTTTTCCTCATCATGCAGCTTCTTGAAGAATCCCTGAGGATCTGCCTCAAAATTCTTCCTTGGAATTTCTTCAGCTCCAGTTTTCCCTGGTGCTTTCATCATATCATGGTCCGTCGAACCACCGCCTTTCTCAACTGGTTGTTGGTTGTGCAGAGGAGGAACCTTGCTGCCGTCCATGTCCACTAGCAGATAGGTGCACCACAAAGGATGTTGAAGTTAAGGATACCTCTTCAATAAGGCAAACCCCATATATATATACACACGAATGCGTGGCTTCAGTCCTCATTAATTTGGTAGTGCATGGAGCATGAAAATCGTTCAGTGACTGGTTTGCGACATTGATTGTGTTCTTGCTTTCCCTAGGAGTCTATTTACTGAAGGAACAAAATCGATGCCTCAATTTTCGTTTTTAGCTATTAAAACGAATGAATATCTCATACTATTTAAAGAAAAATTAAGAAGTCAGTCAAACAAGGCGCGTCACAAATAAACTTCCGCTCCTGGGAAAGCTAAAAATTAATTGTTTCGAGTGGAAATTGGCACTACCAAGAAATATGTTGAAAGAAAAAATTGGAAAAGACATGCACTTATTGATCCGTTTGACATACTTTTTTTTTTTTTTGGTTAAATCCAGTATTTGGCTAGGACGCCGGTTCAGCTGATCAATCAAATTTCGAATTGACAAAACAAATTAAACAATCACATTTTATTGGTATTTTAAAAATAAATAAAACCATAAGCTACAGTATTTTAAAAAATGTTAGGACAAAGTAAAATGGTGAAGAGTATATGATACATTGAACATGAGCGATTTTATCTGCGCACCAATTCGATTAGAACCGGATTTTTACAGCACTGCTTGTCGGTAGTATCTTATAATACTTTCTTAAGAAGCCCTTTTTCCTTCCCAGGATAATAATGAAAAGGACATACGTTTGTTGAGATAACAGAAGTTACAATGGCCGACTTGTAGAAATTGCTAATACTATATCCACTCAGTTAACTGGGCTTTATTATTAAATAATTTTTCTATCTAAAATCCAATTAAGACTAATATTAAGTTCTTAACATTGTTTTTTATCATGGATGCACGCCATATGATCTTTGTTAAAAGAGAATATTCATCATTTTTTTTTAAATTTCCATGCAATATGCTACAAAGTTATCAGCCACACAAACTGCCTGACAAGTAATTTTGAACTTCTTTTGACATAGAGAATGCATGAGACATGATCGCACTTTTCAGGTCTGGATTGTTCTTTTCCGTGGAAATGCTTGTCATAAGGTTTCAGCAAGTCAAGGAGACCATTAATTCGTTTATATCAAACGCAATAAGATGCTAAGATGACCAAAGAATAATGCACCAACCACCCGGAGCGAGTCCATCTGGACTCGTGAAGTGAGAGCATGTCATATATTTATGATTTTATATTCTCCGTGAAACTGCAAATTCAATCTCTCGCCTATATTAGGTGTCAAAATTTTCTGAAGGATTTGCTTTTTTGTTTTTGAGTGAAGATGCTTTTTTACACTGATAAGCAGTTTCAGAGACTGGCATTATATGCTTATTCTCTCGAAGAAAGTAAAACCCAATGACCCTGCATGCATATTTTCTCCCAATCTTCCCTCACCTTTTCTTTGTCTGGCTACAGAAACTCTTTCATTCATCTTACGTTTCTTAAAACCATGAAGTTAGTTAAACTTTCTTGCTTTTCTTATATGTTTGGCGACTTCTTGTCACCCAGTTCCTTTTAAGTGAACTTTCATTTTGTCAGTTCTCTCTCGGTTGGGTGAATAGGCTACGCATCAGGAACATAGCATGATTGTCGTCGAAATTAATAAAAAAACAAGAAGAAACGACCCTTTATTTATTTATTTATTTATAAAGCATCGCCATAGGAATACGATCATACTTCCAATCCCCAGAGGGCCAGAACCACAAATTTCTTGTTGTTTTCTTCATCATGCAGCTTCTTGAAGTAACCTTGAGGATTGGCTTCAATATCCGTTCCTTGTCATTTCCTCAGATCCGCTTTTCCTGGTGACATCATCTCATAGTCCTTAGAACCAGTGCCTTTGTTGTCCTCCGAACCCCCAGTGCCTTCACTCACTAAACACACCATACATATAGACCAACGGCTTCAGCACTCATTATTCTTCGTGAATCGTGACAGCATTCACTGAGTGGCTTGCCACATTCATTCTGTTCTTGCTTTTCCTAGGAATCTACTACTCAAGGAACAAAGTGCATATCTTTTGTTAACTTATGTTCTGGCAGTTCTGCCACAGCGTTATTGTTATAGTTAGAACGAGTGAATCCCCATGTCATGCATTTTACAGAAAACAACTCAGTAGGTGTGGCACGAATAATCCTGCAACCATCTGATCTACACAAAGAATTATTGCATTTGAACCCTGCGGGAAGGGTCAGAATTAACAGAGATCGGGTTTGGGGGTGCTTTTTTCCAAGCAAATGCCTGTCATTTCCGAGACGAAAAAAAGGGAAAATTGGAAAAAACATGCAAACTCTTGGTTCAATTTGACATACTTTTCTGCTGTGCTGGAAGAATCGAAAATTGAATCCATTGTGTTAGGCCGCAGATTCAGCTGAATCTGTAACTGTTACTAATAGGAAATAACTAATATTTTATTGATATTTTTAAGTTGAAAATAGCGGGAGTAGCACTCGGAGATATCAAAACAGGTCTTATATCTTAGTGAGACAAAGAGTTAACTTCCAAGTGGAACGCAAACCGTTTGTGTTCCCTGCTGATGAAGTTGTGTTCTATTCATGCTGACGAATATGTCCATACCTTGTTTAAAGCCTTAATTTTCACTGTGGATATAGGTGATCACCACATGTAACACCACAAAAGATGGACTGGTGCAAGAAGCTGAAAGCTTCCACCTAAAACCAACTGCGACTGATGTGAAACATGGAAAGCCTGTGCTGTCAACATTCAGATATCTGGATCATATCGACTCATATCCTTCATTTTCTTTTGGTGGTCTGGAAGGGAGAAGGGTAGCAACTGTTGCACTTGCGAGAAGGCTTGAGGCTTAGCGGAAACTAGTGCCTGTTTAGTTTCTTACTGCGATGAGAAATCATATGATGCCTTGCCATTAGTTGATTGTATAGATCATGTCTATTCGCTAGTTTCTCCTGTCCGTTAGTTCTGCTTTACTAATTATATTCTACAAAAACTTATGGGTATTGTGTTACAAGCACATTTGAAGTAGTACATGAAAACTATCCAAAAAGCTTGATAGCTAATCTGATAGCCATTTTCTGCAACCTCAATGTGTTGTTTGCAACTGTATTGGTGTGCCTCCATGCACACATGCGTGTATGTGTGTGGCCACTTTATTGCTTCACTCAATTGGCCCAACATAGTGGTAAAAATGGGTATAATGAGCTTCGTGGGCTTTTTTTACTGGATAATCCAGATCCAAGCAGACAGATTTAACAGTAAACCAGCTTGGCAGCTTGCCTTGATCATGTGATGGCCCATCATTACTAACTCTCTGGGTCCAGGCCACTGCACTTATGTTGGGCCAGCTCATTTCTCATTGTTCAAAACAATTGTTTTGATGCTGAAGCACAGACATTACTGTTTGATCCCTGCAAACTGTGGCATAGATTTATAAGGGGCCCCAAACCATTCCCTGTTTAGTGGGTCAGTCCGTCTGTCTTAGCTTGCAGATACAGTCAAATTTGTCTGGCCCATTGGCAACAAAGCGAACATTTCTGAGATGCAATAAATCCAGATCCGTTCGATTCTCAAACAAACTGGATCATGTTTTTGCGCGCTGTCAGGACATTCGAATACCAAAATACCTTTAACGGTAAAAGTTGCACTCCAGCATCTTCACCATTCCCCACTCCAGCTAAGGGGAGAAACACATGTGGGCATGTGTGGGAAAAAAACTGTTTAGGGCTCCCGCTGTCACCTGAATCTGCGTTTTCGACTCCGTTTATGATGGCGAAGAGTGATGAGACGAATTTAATACCCTCAACTCATTTCCTTGAATTTCAAGCATTTAAAAGAATCATATTTGCAATCTGCAAATTGGTTCAATCAAATGCTATGATATGGGTAAACTTTTCATGGAATATCATAGTTGGAGCTGGGATTTTTAAATCATTGAAGTGTGTTGTATGTGAATTACAGATAAAAATACGAAACAGATAGCTACGAAAAAGCACATATTTGATGAAAAGCTGGTAGGAAATTGACCAAGAAGATTCCACAGACAAATAAGATGGGCTTGAATAGATGCAACTGAATGTTGATTGGGTTTGAGGATGAAGATGATGGTACACTGCGATTTATTCGGAAAGGTTCCAGTCGAGCCCAGTGGCTACATAGATGAAGGAGGTTGCAGCTATCCTGCATTGGCCTTAACATTGTTGGCATATGATATAACCAAGTCGACATGTGGCCTGTTAATTCATGTTAACGACGTACTATTTAGCATCAGAGCAGTGGGTCAGTGGGTTGTTAACCTCTCACTCGCCTGAAAGTTTGGAACCAATGGGTTAACCAAGGCCCATACACAAATTGAAGTGCTAAAAAAAGTAGTGTGCTGGTTACCCATTTCATAAAAAGCAAATGAGACCATTGGCTATGTCAGCCCACTCCAATTTAGCATGTAAATGTGTCCACTTTATAAGTCTAGTTAATAAATTTCCAACTCAAAGGGCAGGCCCATTAAGTGGTCTATTCTTTGAGAAGTCTCGAACACATAAACGAACACAAGCAGTCTATTAGGAGGAAGCAAAGACATGCATAGAATTCTCTACTTCATATTAGATAATCATATATGTAATAATACTCAAAGGATGAAAGCAAGCACAGTAGGAACCATCAAATGCAACCCATTATTTATTTATTCCCAAAGGCATCATTTCTTGTACTTTTCCTCATTATGCAGCTTCTTGTAGTAGCCCTGAGGATCTGCCTCAAAATCCTTCCTTGGAATTTCTTCTGTTCCACTTTTCCCTGGTGCTTTCATCATTTCTTGGTCCTTAGACACACCGCCTTTGTCAACTGATTGTTTGTTCTGCAGAGGAACCTTGCTTCCCTCCATGTCCACTAGCAGATAGCTGTACCACGAAGGATGTTGAAGATGGGGATGCCTCTTCAATCAGGCAAACCCCATATATATACACACGAATGCGTGGCTTCAGTCCTCATTAATTTGGTAGTGCATGGAGCATGAAAATCGTTCAGTGACTGGTTTGCGACATTGAATGTGTTCTTGCTTTCCCTAGGAGTCTATTTACTCAAGGAACAAAATCGATGCCTCAATTTTCGTTTTTAGCAATTAAAGTGAATGAATCTCTCATACATTTTAAAGAAGAATTAAGAAGTCAGTCAAACAAGGCGCGTCACAAATGAATTTTTTATCCTTGGAAAGCTAAAACTTAATTGTTTCAAATGGAAATTGGCACTACGAAGAAAAGTGCCAAAAGAAAAATCGGAAAAGGCATGCACTTGTTGATCCGTTTGACATACTTTTTTTTTTGAACGCCGGTTCAGCTGATCAACCAAATTTTGAATTGACAAAACAATAAGATTTATTGGTATTTTAAAAATAAATAAAACAATAGAGCTACAGTGTTTAAAAAATGTTAGAACAAAGTAAAATGGTGAAGACTACATGATACATGGCGCCTTATGTATCGACAATTGAACATGAGCGATTTTATTCGCGCACCAATTCGATTTGAACCTGATTTTTACAGCACTGCTTGTCGGTAGTATCTTATAATACTTTCTTAACATTGCCTGAAATCCCCTCATTCTCCAGCTTCCTGGATCGTGGTTGTCATGTGTCAGTGATGGCAGCGATGTACCATTCAATTTAACCCTTCAATTTAGGCACTTCATGCACCCTTACCAGTTATATTTTGCCCCTTCAGACTATAATGGTAAGTAACATGTATGAATCACCTATCGTATGTCAGAGGAAGCAAGTCAGCCACACAAACTGCGTGGCAAATAATTTTGAACTTCTTTTGACATAGAGAAAGCATGAGACATGATCGCACTTTTCAGGTCTGGGTTGTCCTCTTCCGTGGAAATTCTTGTCATAAGGTTTCATCAAGGCAAGGGGACCATTAATTCGTTTATATCAAACGCAATAAGATGCCAAGATGACCAAAGAATAATGCACCAACCACCCGGAGCGAGTCCATCTGGACTAGTGAAGTGAGAGCATGACATATATTTATGATCTTATATTCTACGTGAAACTGCAAATTCAATCTCTCGTCTATATTAGGTGTCAAAATTTTCTGAAGAATTGCATTTTTGTTTTTGAGTGAAGATAGGTTTTTACACTGATAAGCAGTTTCAGAGACGGGCATTATATACGAAGAAAGTAAAACCCAACGACCCTGAATGCATATTTTCTCCCAATCTTCCCCCACTTTTTCTTTGTCTGGCTATAGAAACTCTTTCATTCATCTTACGTTTCATAAAACCATGAAGTTAGTGAAACTTTCTCGCTTTTCTTGTATGTTTGGAGACTTCTTGTCACCCATTTCCTTTTAAACGAACTTTCATTTTGTCGGTTCTCTCTTGGTTCGGTGAACAGGCTACGCATCAGGAACATAGCATGATTGTCGTCGAAATTAATATAAAAACATGAAGAAAAGACCCTTTATTTATTTATTTATTTATTTATAAAGCATCCCCATAGGAATAGGATCCCACTTCCAATCCCCATAGGGCCAGAGCCATTATTTCCTCAGATCCACTTTTCCTGGTGCCTACATTATGTCATGGTCCTTAGAACCAGTGCCTTTGTTGTTGTCCTCAGAACCCCCTGCGAGCGTTCATCCCCGCTTGCAGATAGCTATATCACTAAGTATGTTGAAGATAAGGATGTCTCTTCACTCATTAAACACACCATACATATAGACCAACGGCTTCAGCACTCATTATTCTTCATGAATCGTGATATCATTCACTAACTGGCTCGCCACATTCATTCTGTTCTTGCTTTGCCTAGGAGTCTATTACTCAAGGAACAAAGCGCATATCTTTTGTTTCTTTTTATTCTGCCACAGAGTTATTGTTATAGTTAAAACGAGTGAATCCCCATGTCATGCATTTTACAGAAAACAACTCAGTCAAACAAGGTGTGGCACAAATAATCCTGCAACCATCTGATCTACACAAAAAATTAATTGAATTTGAACCCTGCGGGATGGGCCAGAATTAACAGAGATCGGGTTTGGGGTGCTCTTTTCCAAGCAAATTCCTGTCATTTCCGAGACGAAAACAAAAAAAGGAAAATTGGAAAAAACATGCAAAACTCTTGGTTCCCTTTGACATACTTTTCTGCGGTGTTGGAAGAATCGAATATTGAATCCCTTGTATTAGGCCGCAGATTCAGCTGAATCTGTAAGACTGTAACTGTGTTACGAATCGGATATAACTAATAATTTATTGATATTTTTAAGTTGAAGTGTAGAACGTGGAGATATCAAAACAGGTCTTATATCTTAGGGAGACAAACAGTAAAATGGAAGCTTAAACTCTCTCTTCACGGTAAAAGTTGTACTCCAGCATCTTCACCATTCCCCACTCCAGCCAAGGGCAGAGACACATGTGGGCAATTGCCCACACAGTCTATTAAAGTTCCCTTATTCACTTAATCGCTTGATCCTAAAACTTTACATATTTATATATGAAATGTCCCTCGAATATATGGTGAGTGCCCCTCAGTCGAAGGTGTCTGGCTCTCTGCCACTGTCTCCACCCTCTATTTCTTGGCCTGATTAGATTAAGGAATTTCCATCAGAAACAACAAAAAATGTATCAATCGACAACGAAGACAAGCCCACGATAACAAGGCAAAAAAAAAAACTGTTTATGGCTTCCCTCTGTCACCTGAATCTGCGCTTTCAACTCCGTTTATGATGGCGAAGAGAGACGAGACGAACACCCATAACTCATTTCCTTGAATTTCATGTATTTAAAAAATCATATTTACAATCTGCAAATTGGTTCAATCAAATGATATGGTATGGGTAAACTTCTCATAGAATATCTTAGTTTGAACTGTGATTTAAATAATTGAAGTTTGATGTATGTGAATTACAGATAAAAATACAAAACAGATAGCTGCGACAAAGCTAATATTTGTTGAAAAGCTGGTATGAATTGACCAAGAGGACTCCACAGACAAGTAAGATGGGCTTGAATAGATGCAACTTAGTGTTGAATGGTTTGAGGATGATGGTACAAACCTATTTATTCGTTAAGGCTCCGGTCGAGCCCAGTGGCTACGTAGATGAAGGAGATTGCAGCTATGCTGCATTGTCCTTAACATGGTTGGCATATGATATAACACAAAGTCGACATGCGGCCTGTTAATTCATGTTAGTTAAGCACTGATTAGGATCAGGACCCAGAGGCAAGGGGAAGGGGAATGGAGTGAAGGCTTTGGGACCTCTTTTTAAGCAGTGGGTTAACCTCTTGCTCACCCGAAAGGCTGCAACCTATGGGATAAACAGGGCCATACACAGATTGACGTGTAAATAAAACTGGTGTGCTGGTTACCCATTTCATAAAAAGTAAATGAGACTATTGGTAGTGTCAGCCACTCCAATTTAGTATGTAAATGTGTCTACTTTATTAGTTTAGTTAATAAATTTCCAACTCAAAGGACTCAGCAGGTGGTCTATTCTTCGAGATGTCCCGAACACATGAACTCACACTGGCAGTGTATTGGGAAGAATCAACGACAAGCATAGAATTCTCCACTTCATATTAGATAATCACATATAATAATACTGATGAAAGCAAAGCATAATCAGAACCATCAAATGCAACCCATTATTTATTTATATAATGCCTCATAGGTAGATTAACATACTGCCAAACCCAAAAGGCATTATTTCTTGTACTTTTCCTCATCATGCAGCTTCTTGAAGTATGCCTGAGGATCAGCCTCAAAATTCTTCCTGGGAATTTCTTCAGTTCCAATTTTCCCCGGTGCTTTCATCATCAGGTCATGGTCCTTGGAACCACCGCCTTTCTCGTTGTGCAGAGGAGGAACCTTGCTGCCGTCCATGTCCACTAGCAGATGGCTGTACCAATACCACTAAGGATGTTGAAGATGAGGATGCCTCTTCAATCACGCAAACCCCATATATATAATGCACACGAATGCGTGGCTTCAGTCCTCATTAATTTGGTAGTGCATGGAGCATGAAAATCGTTCATTGACTGGTTTGCTACATTCATTATGTTCTTGCTTTCCCTAGGAGTCTATTTACTCAAGGAACAAAATCGATACATCAATTTTCGTTTTTAGCAATTCAAACGAATGAATCTCTCATACATTTTATAGAAGAATTAAGAAGTCAGTCAAACAAGGCGCGTCACACATATATTTCTGCTCCTGGGAAAGCTAAAAATTAATTGTTTTGAATGTAAATTGGAACTACGAAGAAATTTGTTAAAAGAAAAATTGGAAAAAGACATGCACTTGTTGATCCGTTTGACATACTTTTTTTGGTTAAATTCAGTATTTGGCTAGGACGCCGGTTCAGCTGATCAACCAAATTTTGAATTGACAAAACAAGATTTGATTGGTATTTTAAAAATAAATAAAACCATAGAGCTACAGTGTTTTAAAAATGTTATAACGAAGTAAAATGGTGAAGTGCATATGATACATGGCACCTTATATATCGACAACTGAACGTGAGCGATTTTATCCGCGCACAAATTCGATTTGAACACGATTTTTACAGCACTGCTTGTCGGAAGTATCTTATATTACTTTCTTACCAAGCCTTCTTTCTTTCCCAGGATAATAAAGAAAAGGAGATACATTTGTTGAGATAACAGAAGTTACGAAGGCCGACTTGTAGAAATTGCTCATACTATGTCCACTAAGAGAAAAGGACACACAAATTGCTCTTACTGTAATATTAAGTTCTTAACATTGGTTTTTATCATGAATTCATGCCATACGATCCTTGTTAAGAGAGAATATCCATCTCTTATTTTAGAAAAAAAATTCTATTGGAATATGCTATGAAGTTATAGTGATAGTCCAGATGAGTGAGAGGAGTACCACCCGCCATGGGCAACGAGCCTGAAATCCTCTCATTCCCCAGCTACCTGGATCGTGGTTGTGTTGTGTCATTGATGGCAGCAATGTACCCTTTAATCTAGATTCAGCACCCATGCAGAGGCATAGTGTTCACATCAATCATAGAAGCGTCACTTCATGCACCCTTAGTCAGACCTGCTACATTTTTCACTTCAAGACTATAATGGTAACTAAGATGCATAAATCACCTATCGTATGTCATAGGAAGCAAGTCAGCCACACAAACTGCATGACAGGTATAATTTGAACTTCGTTTAACATAGAGAAAGCATGAGACGTGATCGCACTTTTCAGGTCTGGGTTGTTCTTTTCCGTGGAAAAGGCTTGTCATAAGGTTTCAACAAATCAAGGAGACCATTAATTCGTTTATATCAAACGCAATAAGATGCTAAGATGACCAAAGAATAATGCACTAACCACCCGGAGCGAGTCCATCTGGACCAGTGAAGTAAGAGCATCTCATATATTTATGATCTTATATTATACGAGAAACTGCAAATTCAATCTCTCGTCTATATTAGGTGTTAAAATTTTCTGAAGAAATGCATTTTTTGTTTTCGAGTTAAGATGCTTTTTTACACTGATAAGCAGCTTCAGAGACGGCATTATATGCAGTGGCGGAGCCAGAAATTTTTGGCTGTGGGGCACTAGTATATAAGGCGTGAAAAAATTTTGCATAGATACTAAAAATAGAGTGTGCAAAATCTTCAACTGCACTCACATATACCAACCTAATGTAAAGGACATTTCAATCAATTTTAAGAAAAAATGGACAATTTAGAGATTTCAAAATGAACTATATTTCTGTTGATACGCTTTGATGAACGATGGAGCGAGGGAGCGACGGCAACCGCGGAGAGGAAAAGGGTGCCATTTCCTAACTGGAGAGGAGAAAGGTGCCATTTAGTCATTTTTTATTTGAATATGCAATGTAGACAAATACGAAATAATCACCTCCCCAAATAAACCCGAGATTTTTATTTTAGCCCTGTTTTTTGTTAAAAAAAAAAACAGATTCTTCCTCTAGGAAATCCAAAAGAAAAAATACTACATTATTTCAAGATTAAGGAGAAGGGGTTTCCTCTCCTTAAAAAAAAAACACGTATGATAAGGAAAAAAAAAATATTTTGAAATGCGTCGGGTTTCATTTCATTCTAAGCCTGATCTAAATCCATTTTCTTAGGTCTGTTAAAGTCTTAAAGAAAATAAGATGCACTGTTAACAAGGAATGGATCCTGCATCCGGCTTTTTAAGTCCAAAACTCATAAAGAATTACTGTATCTAGTTGAAACCACTTTTGGTTTGAAGACATCAGATCCGAGTTTGAAAACCCAACATAAATCCCGATAGTTGGTTCAGGAAAGGGATTGAAAGTGCAGTTGCCATCTCCCTCTCTTTCCCTCTCTAAAAAGTGGACAGCATGTAGACTAAAAAGAAAAGAAAAAAAGAAACGGCCACAAGTTGAAAAGCAGAAGCCATAAAGCCGGATTATCTGATCGTTAGCTCGAGTTCTCTCTCTCTCTTGGAGCAGGATGGCGGTTTTATGAGCTCTCTCTCCGTGTAAGTTCTGGCATCAGCACCAAGGCCGTTATCTTCCTACTTTCCACAAGATGCAGACTTTTTAAAGATTTCATAGCCCTTCCCCTTTTTTGATTTGGTGAATGGTTGGGTGTGAAAACAAAATATTTTCCACCTCATTGAGTGACTATTGGCTGCTGTTTTTGCTGTTTGTTGTGGGGGGCTCGACTCAAGTTTGGCGTGGGCAACCCATTTTATTCCACTTGAGTGGACATCGTTTTCAAGGAAAACTTAAAGGGAGCTTTGATGGGCTGGCGTGGGCAGCACTTAGGTCCGCTACTGGTTATAAAGTAACCCCAACGACCCTTTAATACATATTTTCTCCCAATCTTCCCTCACCTTTTCTTTATCTGGCTACAGAAACTCTTTCATTCATCTTACGTTTCTTAAAACCATGAAGTTAGTTAAACTTTGTTGCTTTTCTTATATGTTCGGCAACTTCTCGTCACCCAGTTTCTTTTAATTGAACTTTCATTTTGTCGGTTCTCTCTCGGTTGGGTGAACAAGCTACCATCAGGAACATAGCATGATTGTCGTCGAAATCAATATAAAAACAAGAAGAAAAGCCCCTTTATTTATTTATTTATAAAGCATCCCCAAAGGAATACGATCATACTTCCAATCCCCAGAGGGCCAGAGCCACTATTTCTTGTTGTTTTCATCATCATGCAGCTTCTTGAAGTAACCTTGAGAATTGGCTTCAATGTCCGTTCCTTGTTATTTCCTCAGATCCGCTTTTCTTGGCGCCTACATCATGTCATAGTCCCTAGAACGAGTGCCTGCGTTGTCCTCAGAACCCCCTGCGAGCGTCCATCCCCACTTGCCGATAGCTATATAACTAAGTATGTTGAAGATAAGGATGTCCCTTCACACACTGAACACACCATAAATATGGACCAACGGCTTCAGCACTCATTATTCTTGGTGAATCTTGATAGCATTCACTGACTGGCTTGCCACATTCATTCTGTTCTTGCTTTTCCTAGGAGTCTATTACTCAAGGAACAAAGCGCATATCTTTTGTTTCTTTTTATTCTGCCACAGAGTTACTGTTATAGTTAAAACGAGTGAATTCCCATGTCTTGCATTTTACAGAAAACCAACTCAGTCAAACAAGGTGCTGTCAAGTCCGAGACGAAAACAAAAAAAAAAAAGGAAAATTGGAAAAAACATGCAAACTCTTGGTTCCCTTTTGAGATACTTTTCTGCGGTGTTGGAAGAATCGAAAATTGAATCCCTTGTCCTAGGCCGCAGATTCAGCTGAATATGTGACTGTTACGGATCGGATATAACTAATAATTTATTGATATTTTTTTAGAGTAACAAAGTGGCACTTGGAGATTTCAAAACAGGTCTTATTTCTTAGGGAGACGGACTTAAGTGGAAGCTTAGACTCTTCTCTTGAATAACAAAAGCTTAATGTGTGATGTCTTTGATCCAAATCTGGTTCAGTGCAGCTACATTGGGAAAAGTTCCAAGTGGAACGCAAACCGTTTGTGTTCCCTGTTGATGATGCTGTGTTCTATTCATGCCGACGAATATGCCCACACCTTGTTTAAAGCCTTAATTTTCACTGTGGATATAGGTGATCACCACATGTAACACCGCAGAAGATGGACTGGTGCAAGAAGCTGAAAGCTTCCACCTAAAACCAACTGTGACTGATGTGCAACATGGAAAGCCTTTGCTGTCAACATTCAGATATCTGGATCATATCGACTCATATTTTACATTTTCTTTTGGTGGTCTGGAAGGGAGAAGTGTAGCAACTGTTGCACTTGCGAGAAGGCTTGAGGCTTAGCGGAAACTAGTGCCTGTTTAGTGAGTAGTGAGACACATGTGGTCATGTGTGGGCAATTGCCCGCACAGTCTATTAAAATTCCCTTGTTCACTTAATTTGTTGATCCTAAAATTTTACATACAAATAAAAGGCCCTTCGAATATATGGTACGTGTCCCTCAGTCAAATACTTCTGGCTCCATGCCGTCTCCATCCTCTATTTCTTGCCCAAGGAATTAGCAACAGAAAGAACAAATGATGTACCAATCGACAACGAAGACAAACCCATGATAACAGCGCCAAAGAAAAAAAACACAGGGCCAAAAAAAAGAAACTGTTTATGGCTTCCCTCTGTCACCTGAATATGCGCTTTCGACTCCGTGTATGATGGCGAAGAGAGATGAGACGAACATATACCCATAGGCATTAACTCATTTCCTTGAATTTCAAGCATTTAAAAAGTCATATTTGCAATCTGCAAATTGGTTCAACCAAATGATATGATATGGCCAAACTTCTCATAGAATATCTTAGTTGGAACTGTGATTTAAATAACTGAAGTTTGATGTATGTGAATTACACATAAAAATATAAAAAAGATAGCTGCGAAAAAACACATTTGTTGAAAAGCTGGTAGGAAATTGACGAACAAGACTCCACAGACAAATATGATGGGCTTGAATAGATGGAACTGAGTGTTGAATGGTTAGACGATGATGGTAGAAAGCGATTTATTGGGCAAGGCTCCGGTCAAGCCCAGTGGCTACATAGATGAAGGAGATTGCAGCTATCCTGCATTGTCCTTAACATGGTTGGGCATATGATACAACCAAGTAGTCGACATGCGCCCTGTTAATTTATGTTACTTATTAAGCACTGTTTAGGATCAGAACCAAGAGGCAGGGGGAATGGAATGAAGGCTTTGGGTCATCTTTTTGGGCAGTGGGTTCTTAACCTCTCGCTTATCTATCGGAAAAGCTAGAACCAATGGGTTAACCAGGCCCCATACACAAATTGACGTGCAAGTAAAGCTAATGTGCTGATTACCCCTTTCATAAAAAGTAAATGAGACCATTGGTAGTGTTAGCCACTCCAATTTAGTATATAAATGTGTCTATTCTATAAGTCTAGTTAATAAGATTTCAACGCAAAGGGCGGACTCATCAAGTGGTCTATCCATTGAGATGTTTCGAACACATGAACGCACACAGACACTCTATTCGGAGGAAGAGAAGACAAGCATATAATTCTTCACTTCATATTAGATAATAACATATATAATAATACTCAAACAGATTAAAGCAAAGCACACTCAGAAACATCAAATGCAACCCATTATTTATTTATATAGCGCCCCACATAGGTAAACAAGCCTTCTACCAATTCCCAAAGCCATCATTTCTTGTACTTTTCCTCATCATGCAGCTTCTTGAAGTATCCCTGAGGCTGAGGAGTATACTCAAAAATATTTCTTGGAATTTTTTCAGTTCCACTTTCCAACGGAACTTTCATTAAGTCCATACACCACTGCTGAACTGCTTGTTTGTTGTGCAGAGGAACTGGTAGGTCCGGATATGCCGAGCGGCGGCCATCTTGGTCGCTCGAAGGTAGGCATGTATCAGGAACCTTGTTGCCGTCCATGTCCACTAGCAGATATCTGTACCACTAAGGATGTTGAAGATGAGGATGCTTCTTCGATCAGGAAAACCCCATATATATATACACACGAATCAGTGGCTTCAGTGCTCATTAATTTGCTAGTGCATGGAGCATGAAAATCGTTCTGTGACTGGTTTGCGACATTCACTCTGTTCTTGCTTTCCCTAGGAGTTTGTTTACTCAAGGAACGAAATCGATGCATTTTTTTTTTTGTTTTTAGCAATTCAAACGAATGAATCTCTCATACATTTTAAAGAAGAATTAATAAGTCAAACAAGGCGCGTCACACATAAATTTCTGCTCCTGGGAAAGCTAAAAATTAATTGTTTCGAATGGAAAATTGGCACTAGAAGAATTACGTTAAAAGAAAAGTTGGAAAACACATGCACATGTCGATCCGTTTGACATACTTTTTTTTTTTTTGTTAAATCCAGTATTTGGCTAGGACTACTGTTCAGCTGATCAACCAAATTTTGAATTGACAAAACAATAAGATATGATCGGTATTTTAAAAATAAATAAAACCATAGAGCTACAGTGTTTTAAAAATGTGAGAACAAAGTAAAATGGTGAAGAGTATATGAAACCTGACACCTTACATATCAACAATTGAACATGAGCGATTTTATCCGCGCACCAATTCGATTTGAACTTGATTTTTGCAGCACTACTTGTCCATGGTATCTTATAATACTTTCTTACGAAGCCTTTTTTCTTTCCCAGGATAATAAAGAAAAGGACATACATTTGTTGAGATAACAGAAGTTACAAAGGCCGACTTGTAGAAATTTCTCATACCATATCCCCTAAGATAACTGGCTTTTATTCTTAACTATTTTTTCTATCTAAAGTCCAATTTTACTGTAATATTAAGTTCCTAATATTGGTTTTTATGAATGCATGCCATATGATCTTTGTAAAGAGAGAATATCCATTGTTTTTTTAAATTTCTATGCAATATGTTATAAAGTTATAGTGATAGTCCGGATGAGTGAGAGGAGTACGACCCGCCATGGGCAATGAGACTGAAATCCATGCAGAGGTTGTGTTGTTTTCGTGATGCAGCAGTGTACCCTTCAATTTAAGCACCGCACCCATGCAAGGTATAGCTATCACATGAGTTGAATCATAGACACTTCATGCACCCTTATCCTACTTTGCCCCTTGAAACTATAATGATAATAAGATGTATAAATCTCCTATCATATGTCACAGGACGCAAGTCAGCCACACAAACTGCGTGACCAATACTTTTGAACTTCTTATGACATAGAGAAAGCATGAGACATGATCGCACTTTTCATGTCTGGGTTGTTCTTTTCGTGGAAATGCTTGTCATAAGGTTTCAACAAGGCAAGGAGACCATTAATTCGTTTATATCAAACACGGTAAGATGCTAAGATGACCAACGAATAATGCACCAACCACCTGGGGCGAGTCCATCTGGACTAGTGAAGTGGGAGCATCTCATATATTTATGATGTTATATTCTAAGTTCCTAATATTGGTTTTTATGAATGCGTTTGCAACATAGAAAGATAGGAGATGACCAAAGAGAGACGGCTGAAGTACTAGTGAAGGCTCTTATATATCTCTTAATTCTACTTGAAACGGCAAATTCATACTCTCCTATATAAAGAGGCTGAACCTAGTTAAGTTTCAACTTTATTAGACTTCTTCCTGTTGGGTGAATTCAAGCTTTTTTTCACTAATAAGCAGTTTAAAGACGGGCATCAATGCGTAATAAATATCTTAATATAATTTATCAAGTATAATCATATGCGGGAAGAGCCAAACTAAAAACTAAAATTCATACCCATTTCACTAAAAGACTGTAACGTAATTCAGATCATCCCAGTGTGTTCCATGTCTAAAATGTTTTGAGACAGATTCAATGAGGAATATTTGGAATGCGGATCCATAGATGGTAATCTAAAGCAAGACATGCAGTTATGTTTGTTCGGCTCGGGCATTAATTATCCAAAACTGACAAAAGATTAATCTCAAGATTCTCTGATGGCATGTCCAGATCAAGCCTCATAACAAATCTGGCCTGTTTTAGGATCCATTATCAAGATTAGTATGTCAGACTCACTTATAATTCCATTACCACCATAATTCCACACCTTATAGGTGAACTAGATTCAGCATCCAATTATCTGAGCATGGATCTGGACCTGAAGAATCTACTTGAAAACCAGTAGCTGATTAATTGAAGAAGATTCTCATTATTATGATTTTATTGGTGCAATTGTCGAGATGAGAGTTGGTAAGCAATTAGTTTTTGTTTTGAATCTTTGTGACCCCAACTCTATTTGTTGTGCTTAAGTTGAAAAGTAGCAGAAGTAGCAGTTAAAGATATCAAAACAAGACTTATATCTCATAAAAACAAGGAGTTAAGTGGAAGCTTAGACTCCGTTTTTAATAATAGTATGAAAGATTCAAAAAGCTTACTGGGTTCATCTGAACGAGGCAAAGAGGCCCAAGACGGAAGTGAATATTTTGACGACAACATTCAACGGCTTCAGCTGGAAGCCTCGAAGAGGGTTATTGGTCCCTTTTTCTTGGCCGATTTGTTTCTGCCGATTTTTCCCTCTCAGCTTCGATCTCAAGCTCGATCGAAGAGGAGAAACGGAGGTGGCAGCCTTTTCTCCCGTCGCTCTTTTCGTTATTTTGATCCAGGAAAGGGGAGTGGGAGGCTTCCTTCTTCCTTTTGGTTCCATCCTTCTCAATCCATGAAGCGGTGAAGAACGACGAAATGAGTATGATGGTGGGAACGATGAAAATGGTCCTCTGCGTTTCGTTTTTGGTGCTGCCAACGGTCGTCCAACCTGCGATCATGGATGACATATGGGAAGCCGGAGGATCTGCAGCGGGGCAGAGGAGGTGGTTGTTGAGATCTTTGAACGATCCCGGGTCGTCCGATTTCGCCGTCGAATTGAATGGCTCCAACTTCGATGAGGTCCTCAAGAACGCCCCTTCTCCTTGGGCTATTGTCGAGTTCTTCGCTCACTGGTCAGTGAGCCTCCTTCCCTGCTCTCTCATGTCCGTTCAAGAAACCTTCTTTTGTTGCAAATTTTCGAAAATTATGATTAATTGCTTGATCTAAGAAAGAACTGTTTGTTGGTCCAACCGACTTTCGAGTTCTGATTGGATATTCTTATTATAGATATGCCTGTTGATCTTGGTCATCCTTTTCGAAGGGGGCAGGACTAGGAGTGAGGTGTTCCAAAACATGAGACTAGACGACTTCGTAGAAGTTTTACTTCCTTAGCATGTCTTATTGTCGAGCATTGCTTTTGTGAAATTGGAATACAAACTTCTGTGTATGACAGTGTTGATTTTTTCAGGTGTCCTGCTTGTCGAAATTACAAGGTAAAATTGTATGGTTTCTGAAATAGTTACCAGTGGAACTGAAATGAGTGTGATTTTCTTATTTTGTTCCATAATTATGCAGCCTCAATACGAAAAGGTAGCTATGCTTTTCAATGGAGCAGATGCGGTTCATGGTGGGATTATATTTATGACAAGAGTAGATTGTGCCTTAAAGGTGTAGTGCCCTGTTCTTTGTTGATATTAGAAGTTGATGATTCTTGTGTTCTGGTGTTTTAATTTTAGAGCTTCTTTTAAACTTTAAAGATTCAGGAGTTCTTACAGAAACGTGTGAATATCTTTAAACGTTTTGTTTTAGCTTCTGCTCAAGCAAATTTTCCAAGTAGGGTACGTCTGGTATTACAACTGCTACACAGACGATAACTCCATCCATTTGATTGCTATTTTATGTTATGCAATTCTGATTGCTTTTATTGTTTTTTTTTTCTCTTTTTTCAGTGTCTAAGCCATTTTTCCTTTTCTAATGCAAAGACATGTTCATCTTTGGAGTATCGCACATGCTGACTTCACCATTATTTTTCTCTTCTATATGTATCACAGTGCAGACAAATACAAAACTCTGCGATAGATTTTCTGTCGGACATTTCCCCATGCTTTTGTGGGGTCCCCCAGCTGAATTTGCATCCGGCAACTGGGAACCCAAAAACAACAAAAGTAAAATACAGGCCATTGATGATGCACGAACAGCTGATCGCTTGCTTAATTGGATCAATAAGCAAATAGGCAGGCATGCTCTCTTGAAGTGGCTTTTTCCTCTTTTTCTCTTGTGCCTTAAGATGTTGCAGTTGTGCTTGTTTGGCATGTGGTACGGACTAATAAACAAGTGGTCTGACATCTTTCTTTGAGTCCTGTATGTGCTGCTTATGGGACAATTTGGTTCTTCATCTTGACCTATATAAATAGAGCTTTCTATTAAGAAAGAGGCGTGGAAGATGCAATCTGATAGAAGCACAGACATTTCAATTTTACATGGAAAAGAATGTTGTTACCATTAGTTCTTGCAGTTGTACTAATTGAAATCCTTTTGCGACCTTACATTTCTTGAAAATTAAATAACAGGAGTCTTTCCTTTGATGATGAGAAAATGGAGGAACAGCATCTGCACTCACAAAATATTTCAGTTTCTGGGCCAGTAAGTCAACAAGAACGCTTGAGTGGAATTGCCATAAATTGTTATTTGTTCCTTTTCATGGCCGTGCACTTACCAAGCATTTTATCTTGTAACTGATGAAAGATTTTGCAAGCTATCTTTGATGTTGAGGAAGCAACAGCTAAAGCCTTTGAGATTATTTTTGAGCATAAGGTTGTATCCATGTAAACAACATTTTCTTGGGCAATATGCGCATTCAAAATTCTTGTTAGTAATTTATTCAACATTATGCAGATGGTGAAGCCTAACACTCGTGCTCCTCTTATACAATTTCTACAGCTTCTCGTCGCTCATCATCCTTCTATGAGGTACATTGACTGCCCTCTAGAGATATGTAATTCTTGCTTGCTTAGGTTTTCTCTTTCTGACAGCAGTTAACAATTTCAGGTGCCGAAAGGGCAGCTCTGAGATGCTTATCAACTTTGACAATGCTTCCCCCTTGAACTTTTGGTCACCTCATGCAGAGAAGGATGCTATTCCTATAGAAAATAGTGTACTTAAAAGCTCTCATGTTTGTGGTGAAGAAGTTCCCCGTGGATACTGGGTAATTATCCCTCTAAAAACTTCTGTACCATGTGATATTTTCAATAGATCCATGTTCCATTATATATTACAATCAGCAATTTAACTGTGTTCTGAGTAACTGCTGCTCGTGTATGTGTTCTCAAAATTGTTTATTTGTTGTTCTAATTTCTAAGATTTCTGGTTAAATTCATGGAATGAATTAATAGTCCATTATCCTATTATGGGTGAATGAACATTTCCCTATATTGGAAATACTGAAAATTCAAGAATCTGGAGCTCATGGACTTGAATAGAACTTCACTCTTTTATGACTAGCTGCTAACTTAAGGTGCAGAAGTTACACGGTGTCTTTTTTTTTTATTTCTTCACTATCTGTTGTAAACATCCTATTCTAATTCTGTTATTTTTTTATTAAATTTTGGAATATGAGCATAAACAATGTCATGGTTCGACGTCTTTATGGGTGACCGTTTTGCTAGTCTGTGTCTTACAAGAATGACCTTCCATTTCCCAAGTCTCTTTTTCTCTTATTCATCTTTTGTACATTTATTTGCTTGTATAATTGATGTTAACGTTCGGGCTGCAGTGCAGAATGTGGATTTTCTGTACAATATTTGTTTTTACTTTCTCAATTTGGTCATTTATTATGTGCAGATATTTTGCCGTGGCAGCAAAAATGAGACTAGGGGATTCAGGTTAGAGAATTTCTTTGAAATTGGTTCTGGTCACTAGTATGTTGAAATACATTGTTTCTTTTGCATGTCTGGAATAGCTATTCTTAAGATGATTACCTGCTGGTTCTGAGCATCTTAATCAGTCTGCTTTTGTTCTAAAACAAATTGGGGCTGATATCGATATTAGTCGTGGAGCTGTAAAACTGTTCAAAATAAATAACTACAGTTATTGAATGATGAAGTGGATATGTTCGTGTCAAATACTCAACCAGAAGTCCAGATCAAACCTATTCCAGGTTGGAAATTAAGTGATTGTTAGCTATTAGCTCTAGCCACCTTGCGTACAGGCCATGTTTGGGGCTTATCCATGTATTTAATTTGGTCCTCACCAAAGTGCTAGTTGTACTTGTAAGGTACTTCTCAATTTCAACTTAGAATCTTGCTTGAAATCTATTTTCAAATCCAACAAAATCTAGTTGAAATCTCCCAATCCAACAGCTGTTCCTTGGGCAGATTGGTTTGATCTTGATGGTCGAATACCCAACCTGCTAATAGGCATACATGCTCAGTATGGCTGGAAGCTTGGGGCGACATCCCTGGGTGGTGGAGATGGGTGGAACAGGGATGCTCCTATGCAAGAAATGGCTATTTATGTCCTTGTTTTCATCTGATAAGTTATCTATGTTTTTAGCTCTCGTGTCAATTTATCCATCAAATCAGTCATTGAAGGTTCATTGATTAGTAGATTTAAAAAGGAGTAAGTTTACATAAGTTCTACTATTGCTGTAATTGATTGGTGTCCCATTCATGCCTTAAACCCTCTGGTTCCATTACATTCAAGACTGGGCAAGGTAGCTCGATCATGTACCTATGCAGATTAGTTTCTGAGCCTCAGCAATTCCTCTCTTCCTTTTCTTACACTGTTAGCTATGTTGAAACTTTAGCCTGTGAATATGTTCAGATATGAAATACTGGCTTGCTGTTGTGGTTTATACTAGAATATTGCTTTTTGTAGCTTATACTAGAATGTCCAATATTGTTCTTGATTGCTAGTTCATGTATCTTCTGTTTACTAATCTTTTGGGTTGTGACAGTTGTGGATTATGGGTGCTGCTACACTCACTATCTGTCAGAGTTGATGACGCAGAGAGTCATTTGGCTTTTTCTACCATCTGCAACTTCATTCATGACTTTTTTATTTGTGAGGAATGTCGTCAGCATTTCTATAAGATGTGCTCCAGGTATTAATACATTTGATTGTCTTTTATAGTTTTATTTTGGACCTTTTCTTTGATGTTCTGTCTGTCAATGTGGTTGCAGCGTAGCCAGTCCTTTCAATAAAACCCAGGATTTTGCCTTGTGGCTGTGGAGAACACACAACAAGGTTAATCAGAGGCTAATGAAAGAAGAAGAAGCACTTAAGACTGGAGACCCGAAGTTTCCAAAGAAGGTCTGGCCATCCAGACTTCTTTGTTCATCTTGTTACATGTCTGCCGATGGAGAAGAAAATGATGCTACCAAAGTTAAATGGAATGAAACGGAAGTGTTCCATTTCCTAATTGGATACTATGGAAAGACAATCAAGTCGGCTTCAGATATTTTGAGTAGGAAAGAGAGTCACACAGACATGGTTGATGACCTGACAGGATCCAATGCAGTTGCTGTACCTGTTGGTGCTGCATTAGCCATTGCTTTTGCCAGCTGCGCTTTTGGAGTACTTGCTTGGTACTGGCGATTACAGCAGAAGAGTCGGAAGTATCTGCATCAACGGTATTCTTCAAAGAACATATGAGTAATGGGACGGTAATTGTTAAATCTCTTAAGTAGCATTCATGATGAGATCACATAATGACTGATTGACATTCTTTTGGTTTATTAAGCAGGGAAGGAGCATTAACCAATCATGCAAGGTCATGAAGCTTAGGTACATCGGCAAGCTTCCTTTGAGGTTCTATGAATTGGGAAGATGTGCATAGTCTAGATATTTCCATGTGTGTCTTTTACCTGCGACGTGTATCGGTTCACTAAACACCAGTTTAGTGTTCGGTGGTGCAACATCTGAATATCCATCTTAAAATAGGATGGATCCTGTTGTCCGTATTTCACACCATATCATGTCAATTTTTTTACAGCTTTTTGTATTTAAAGATGATATTTGGATCCCTGCCAATTATGTATTTCTACGGCGTGTGCAGCTTGTTACCTGTCTATTGCGTTGCTGAACAAATTTTTGGGAAGTTCTGTTGAATTTCTCTAATGATCACGTTTGCAAGAGTGGTCGGAAATTCATATTCCAGCTTCGAGAATTTGAGGATTATTTGCAGTTGGCGTCCAGTGGAACACAAGTTTGGTATACTACAATTTGGGCAGTACATATTATCTTCCATGTTAATGAAGCGGTGCAGGAAGCAGAGTGTTAAAACTTCAGAGAAGCAGGTTGAAAGATGAGATCAGCTTCAGCATGATAAAATTCTGCAGCATCAAGCTCTGGGGACTTCTTTGAGGCCTTACGAAATCTTGCATTCTGCTTAAAATTCTATTCTGGTTCTATTTATCTCTTGAGGTGGAATTTGCCTTTTTGAGGATCACCTTTCTTTTTTGTGTCGAATTCAGACATTGCATCTGCCTTCGTGTTTTTTCCCTTTATTTCTCTCTGAGTGCCGAAACGAAGATTCCCATGTCTACCATTGATGCAGATCAAGATGACCACCTATATAGTTCATTCTACAACTTGACCATCTCGACTTACAAAGTTTTACCTGACATAATCCAAGTGGGTAGGATCCTTTGTTGTTGTTCGTAGCTTGGATCAGTGCCCTATTCCATATTGGATGCACTTACTGAATCCACACTAAACTATTGAAATCCAGGAAGAATACCAATGCATGTATTTCAGGTTCTTGACAATGTTGATCATGATGCTGGGTTTTCCCTTTTAATTAATGAAACTTGAGCATCGCTTGGTTGCCCCATATTGTGTAAAAGAATGGGCCCATGCTTCTTTGAGCGGCATTTGGAAAGGAATACATGAGAACTCTCTCTAACTTGTTTGGGGGATGTGTCTGGGCAGGCCCCATTTTAAGTGAGAAAACATTTGGATATCATGTTCAAGCTGATAAATATGTTTCCTTTTACTTCAGAATGATAACAATTAGATCAAAATAGTTTGTAAACTGGTTGAATTGTTGTCATATAGTCGTAATACAATCTTAATTTTTTTTTCTTTAGAGAAAACATATAATATAATGCATGTCATCTACTGAGTAGAACATCATAGATACATCCATTGATTTTCAATAGAATATTGCTGTAAAGTGGGCCTTAAAACAAAAGGTCGGGCAGATCGAAGCACACATGGAGACATGCCCCAAGGGGCATGATATAGCTGGTTGTACAGGCACTGGTGGCTGGGAAAGGGAGCTTTGGCTCTTGTTCATGGGGTGGAATATTTTTCGCACTTATTGCCACAAGAACATTTGTATACATTTGTCTGTGTGTGTGTATATATATATATACATATAGTCTTTACCAGTGACAGTCTAGCTGCCTAATTTCATGATCATGTCCATGAAAATGCCAACCTAACACTTCATGTTTTGATACCTAACATGGTGAAACCCACTGTACTGCTCGAGAGCAATTCATAAAAATTCAAGCGCACCGCAGCTAATGGTACTTTAATGAGATGGCCACTCGGCTTTATTATCAACCAGCAAGAACCTTGATTGATTCGACCTGTCCTTCAATGAAACAAAATATGAGCAAAGGAGATCATAAATGTTCAAAAAGTTTGGTACGGGAGATATGGATACTAGCGAATCCCTCTTGCTATTTTAACTTTATATGGTGGAATTAGGGGGAAATTTATTGCTCTTCTGCTTGAGAATGACAGGCAGGTGAAATATTGAATGACCCAGTTTCAAAGAAGGATCCAAGTCAGCTATTTGCATTTATCATTCTCTCCCCTCATGAGAACGTGCTTTTCTTCCAAGTAACTTTGTAGAGTGCTGATCCAAGTTAGGCCTAGACTAGCATGGTGATAACTTAGTAAGTATATTCAACATGGAATTTGGGATAGATTATTAGATAGACAGTGGTGATTTGGATTTTATAATCATCAACTCTCTATACAAGCCAAAACATGTATAGACCTTGAAGGCAGGGTATTAACCATATGATTTTACATTTTTAGGCGAGCATCACGGTTTTAGTTCTTACCTGTAACTTATATTGTAATTCCAATTTAATCACTTGAAGGACACAAAATATTTGTTTAATAGAGAGACATGCCAACTTTGGAGGTACATGTGTACCATGCCTTGTTCCATAGTTGTTGTCCTTTGTGTAAAACTCTCTAGAGTACATGCCCCTTTCCTACCCATTAAAGAAGTCTGGCATTTCTTTGGCATTGTGACAAATGATTCACAACTTGGATTATGATTTCTAGATGTCCTTCAACTTTGAGGATGAAAGTAAACCACAAACTTGGTTAAATAGATATTTACCAGCTTATGTCAAAAGGTAGATCCCAGGCATTGATTTAGTGGCCATCTTCCATTTAAAATTCTCGAAGGGTGTGTGTGCATGTGTACCTCTGATTTAAGGTGATGTGTTTTTAGTACTTTAAATTCCAAGATTTCGGATCTTGAATTTCTAACAAGGATCATAATTTTTTTTCGGGTGGAAGCGGATACATAAATTGCATCATGAATTCGTAATTCCTGCATCATAACATTCACAATTCTCAAATCAAGTTCTCTCACTCTCTCTCTCTCTCTCTCTCTATATATATATATATATATATATATATATATATAAGCCCTGTGTAAGATCAAAGACCAAACTCTTGAATGTAAGGCTTTGTGTAATCAAATGGCCCTTAAGTCTTAACACCCTAGCCAAGTGAACGAAGTATTTTTTTGGCAATGAGTAACTCTTTTCCAAAACCATCCGTTTTCTTTTTCTTTTTTTTTTTTTGCTTACAAGAGTTGTATTAAACTGATTTAGAGATTGGACCTCATATGTTCAAGTTGATGAAGGTTAAAAGTTAAATACCCAGGTCCAAATCTCCTCTTATGTATTAAAAAAATAGCTCTAGCCTTTATGGCTTTTTTTTTTCAGTACACAAGGAAAAAAGATTTTTCTTCCCAACTTTCATGCCAATTGGTATCTTCGGCTTCCTGTGGGCTTTAAATTGAAGCCATCGTGTCAATTTTTCGAAGTTCACATCTTAATTTATTGGATAGCTAAGGGAAGTTATTGATTTTGCTGTCTTGGAGGTGTTAATTTATGAGTGTGAAAAATTTTATGAAATCACAATTCACCTTCAACTTTTGAACAAGGGAAAAAAAAAGAAGAAGAAAAGAAAAAAACCGTAGATTGGAGTTTCATTCATTTAATCGCTCTGAATTTCATTTAAATATTTTCGTTATAAATGTTAGGTAGCTGCTCAAAAAAACTATATTAAAAGCATAATATCAAATAACCACTTTACCATTTTGTTCATGCATTAGATCTTACCTTGTGTAAGTCAAAACTGCTATCAGTAAAATCTTTCTACAGCTGCCAGGTGGGTTTGTGGTCAATCTTTCTTTTGCCTGATGTAACGTAATTTTATATACTTATTTCGTCACATTAGAAGCATGAATGATTACTAGAACGACCCCTGGAAGGTAACAATGTTTTCTTTGGACTATCATGAAAAAGGAAAATCCTTCTAAAACTCAGTCTCTGCCAGTTAGCCATGGCCGCATTGGGAAAGGCCAACAAAAGAGATGTAAAAGTTCTTTAGAAAATGAACAATAAGAGAATGAACAAAAATGGGTGGTCGATTTTTCTCTTTTTCTGGACCTACATATAAAGACAAAACAGGACCAATAAATTTACATTGAAAAAAAAAATCCTATCCCCACATTGCAGAGGATAGCCGCAACTAGGCAACTTGCTTAAACTTTCCAATTGTTCAATGGCACGAGTTTTTTCTTTCAATAGTTTGGAACTGGTTCTACCAATCAACGATGTTATCATTTATTTCAGAAAAATTGTCTTGAAAATAGTTGAAACTATTGAAATGAGTCAATTTTAACTGCACAAAGAAATTCCCTTTGCTCCCTAGTTGGGGGAAGTCCATCTACCAGGTTAGCTATGTTTCTAAGGATCCAAAGAAGGC
Organism: Nymphaea thermarum; assembly: GCA_011799765.1. NCBI lineage: Eukaryota > Viridiplantae > Streptophyta > Magnoliopsida > Nymphaeales > Nymphaeaceae > Nymphaea > Nymphaea thermarum. The sequence goes on along the minus strand of JAANDH010000206.1, from coordinate 50,951 downwards.
TAAGTTGTGGGATCTTAAGAGTTGGTCGGTCTATAGAGATGTAAATGGTCTATAGAGATGAACTTTTCCAATTTTCAACATGTCTAGATTATCCGAATCGTGTGGGTCAGAACGAGCTGGGTTAGGTCCACCTTTCTTCTTACTAATAATGTTTGAGGCTGCTAAAATGTTTTGGATGTTTCGAACCTGTTAGCTGTGCATGTTTGTATGCTCTTTTTTCATTATTGCATAATGTAAAACCCATTGCATTCCCCTCTTAATCATTGCCTTAGTATTGAGGTGAATAATCAATGCTCTTTAGAGTCCCAAAGGATTTGGCACACCAGGTTGAAACAATAGTTCATAGGCAGCTAGTCGTTGGTTCAAATCTTAGTGGCATCAGTTCATTGCAAAAGCTGATGCATGCAATGACCATAGAAAAAGGAGAATGGCTTTGGCAGTTTTATACTGCATTCGACCATAGAAGAAGTGGTATGGTTTTGGGGGGTTTTATGCCAGATGAGAGATGAAGTCTCTCAGCCCAATGTGATTTCCTCTAAGTAAAATAAAAAAAAAAAAAAGACATGTTTTTTTAAGTACTTGAGGACCATGTTTACTTTTAACTTGGAAGTTTTGAATTTCAAAACAACTCATAATTGGGAATGAGGCACGTAAGCCTGTGAATTGGACAAGCCATCTCTGGATTGGGCTGCATCCAGACAAGATTTTCTCTCTAAGATCCACCCTGCTTCTAAGGCCTCTTAAAAAAAGCCAAGTCTTTTTTGACATGTGGAAGATTTACAACACTAGATGCACAAAACATGAGTTAAATCATTTGATTTTTTTAATCACAATTTCCAAGGAGATTCAGAAACTCCACTGTCTATTTTGACTTAATAGGCCATCACTATGAGCACTAGTCATGTGCATTTTTCATAGGTTCTGCATTATAATAGTTTGTAGAAACCAATGAAGATCATGTCAGATCTCTTAAAACTTGGCAGCAAGTTTTTTATTGTTGAGTTGAAAGAGGTCAATTTCAAAATCGTCTGTCTTCTTGGGTGTTGTGTTTTAGTACCATTAGGTGTTGGACAGCAGACTGAGGACAGTCCTAACCCTCTGCATTTGGTACAATTGTTACCTCAAAAACTCAAAACCTGTAGTCACTGACACAGCAGCTCGAAGTGCTTCATCCCTCTTAACAAATAATGATTCTTCGCTAGAATTTCAAAACATTTCTACAAAAGACGCTTCACCTTTGGCACAAAAACAAAACCAGCTAGAGTTTTCCATTCACCCACTGGGAATCTTTCTGTTCCTTTGCCATAAACCGAGTGCAGTTTGTGAAATTCTCATCACCAGACCATTTTCATGGAGTATGAGACATCTAACAAGAAGGTCCTCAAGAATGAAATCAGAAGCTTGCAAGCACCTCGGATTAGAAATAGTGCATTCTCTCAATTGCAATGCCGGCCATTGGTTTTTACCAATGCTGACCAAGATTCGTGTTTAATCCACTGAATGGAGGGATTAACAAGAGAAAAAATCCAACAATACACGGATTCTTCAATCTCTTCCAAAAGAAACCTATCTTTTCATTGATGGCATTTCAAATACAATGGCAATGAGATTTCCACTCTCTTTTTCCGAAAATATACATGTGTTTTTCTTCTCCATGTGAGTGTTCTCTGTTAGTAACTATACAGCTTGGCTGCATCAAGTCAACGCCCAGCCAGTTTCGAGTCAGGAACTTGCCCTTCCCACAGAGAAGCATGCGCAGGAACCATCTCTTAGCATTAGCAACAAAGATTTAGATATCATCTCCGCGCTCAGTTTGAGTGCAACACATCTAGACACAGTTGCTTAAATTTCATCTTCAGAGCTAGTAAGTGGGATATCCTGCACCTCCTGCACATACAAAATTTAACTCGGATTGTTTCTTTGATTTGTGGAAATAAAGCAGGCAATATCATATGTATGGATGGAATGTAACCTGACGTTGTCTCCGCCGTTGAAAAGCAGCCAGAGCACGGACCATTATATACACAGGAACGAGGATTCCAGCAGTTCTCAACAGAAACAGCTGTGCAGAAATTCAAAAATCTTGATTTAGGATGATATTGATAAGACCAGGCAAGCAACAAAGTCTGAAGACTCCAAAAACATACCACAAACATAGTGAATGCATATTCATCAGCTCCACCGAATAAAATTGGCAACCCGTGTCTTAGGATCAGTAGCGCCATGAACTGGAGTCGTTAAAAGAAAGAAGTCTTCAAATGATCAAACAGAAAAGATGAAACAGATTGGACATTGATCCAGTTCAGGACTTACAATAACAGCAACTGTACGACAGCAAAATGCACTTCTCGAATTGTAAGCCGAATATTCATCATAAGCAGAATCCAAAAAGCTGCGGTCAGTTGCAACCATTGCTATAAATTGGGGATTACGCGTGTCCTGTCTGGAGATTTCCCAACTTCCCCTGAAGAAGACACCACCTTCAGAAAAGATTCTCACAGTGCAATTGAGTCATTGGTGTACAAGTGTGCACATTTAGCATCAACATGCCGAGGGGATAACAGTTTGAACCAGGCAGCAGACTTCACATACCTGAAGTTCATGGGAATGCCTCCATAATGGAACATCTGAGGAGGTGCAGTATAGTTTGGCTTGAAAGGCTGCAGTTTGACATTAAGTTTACATATATAAGTGGCAGCATTTTTAATAAAAATTATCTGAACTATTATTATAGAGAGGACTAAAAAATTGCATAAACTCAGCCACCTGATGACATATCTCACAAACCGTGTCTCCTTTCTCGTTGCACCACCGTTGAATGCATTTTCTATGGGCATACTGCAGGACGCAAGAAATTGATGAGATAACTACTGAGGAAAAAGATATGAGAGCAGTAAGCATTGTTGAAGTTCACTTTTTTCAAGTACTATCACGCAAAGTAACACATGAAAAGAAACCACTAAAGAGCAAATGAGCCAAGAAAGGGAAAAAACAAAAAGAGAATCTGACAATTTTTTATATCCCCAAAACTTCAAAAATTAGCATTCATGATCGCACCTATAGATCCTAAATTATCGGCATAGAGTGCAACCTGAAACATGCCATCAACTATCATCCATTTGCAAAGAAACAAAAGAAAGTGCTGAATAATGTAAAGTGATCATGTGAACAGACAACAGGTGGTGCGGGGGGGAACAACCTGCAAACTCCACATTCCAGTGGCAGGCTTTTTTGGATAGTTTCCTTTTCATTTCTTCCTTTTGTTCTTCCTGGTTGGTTATGACAGCGTACAGTTGTTAGTTCATATATTTCAGTTTTCTCAGGCTTTGTCATCTGAGCATCTGTACAAGAGCTCTGCTTCCCTCAATCATAAAAGGAATTCGAAGGCTAGCTTTCGCTTCTTGTTTGAAAAAGGGATCCAGTAGAAGAATAAGAAACCGCACAAGAAGCTAAAGCCCCTTAAAGAATTTTAAACACAAAGATCTAAGATACATAAAGCTACAATTGGAGCTGGAAGACGAAGATGGCACCCAGTAAATGCCCTCATCAGAATTCAAACCTCTGTTAATATATTTACAAACAAATAAGTCTAAATAGTCCACAGTGAAGAGAAGTAAATAAGAAACACGAATGAACCCATTTGCAAGCTTGACATCTTTCATATGAAAACTTTCACGCCAAAACAAGAGAACTAAAATCCAAAGAAACATGAAGAAAAATCTGAAGCAATGCCATTAAACCAGAAATGTCATTGTCAATCCATACTGATCAGAGCATTTGAAAAGGAAAAAGGAAAATTACCTTCAAGCTGCCACAGCATGCACATGGAGACTCCATATTGCTGTCATAGTCTTCTTCTTGGCAAATCCGGCACTCCACCACCTTGGTCGCCGGAGATCCGGTCCCGCTGTCACCAAGCCATTTCGGGGTAGAATCGACCATCGATTTCTCAACCTCCACCGCTAACTGGCTCAGATTCCGGCTCTCGATTGCCGCCTCCAGCGTCGATGCAGTGATCAAGCGATCCATTAAGAGCACAAAATGATCACCCATCTTCAGAAAAACACCCCGTTCTCAGCTCCGTCTCCAGCAGAGCTCCCTGAAAACGAAATGCCCAAACCCTTAGAACGGGCGCAGACCTCATTTGACGCCCAACATTTTTCACCTAGAACCCCGAGAAAACACAAGAGATGAGGAAACACATTCTTCTGCCGATTTCGAGAGTTGGCGTGAAAGGAAGACGATGGCTACAGCCATTGAAACAAAAGAAAGGGAATTAAGAAGGGATAGGATGAGAAAAAGACTTACAGGGACGGAACTGGGATTCCTTTCTCCCCACCTGGAATGGAATGAAGGGTTCCTTCGTTCTTCAAGCTTTTGATATATAAGAGAGAAAGAGAAGAGAGAGAGGTTCTTAATTTGGTCCCAAACGCTCAGGCAGAAGAGAGAGAAGCAGGAGGAGGAAGAAGAAGATTGGAAGGGAAGACGGAAAGAAAAGAGGGCGCTGGCATTGTATTTAACGATCTTCATCTCGATCTTTTTGGATAATTAATTTTTTAACAAGAACAATTAGTTAAATGGCTATAATAAGAATAACCAACCAAGATGTTCAACTTTGGATATCGTTTTAACCAAATAATTTCACGATTTTGACATGTGAAAAGAGAGAAACTAAATTGCACCATTTATTAGGAAAAGGGAGATGATCACGCCAACAGTGAACCACGTTCCCAATCTCACCGCATTTGCCGTTTAAAGCGGTAAGCCCATGACCATTCCGTTGGATCTCCTCAGATCTTTCTCTTGATTTCTTCTTGTACTTATCTTGTTTCCCAGCAAGATTACTACCAATCCGAACATTTGCCGATCAAATTGCAAAAAATTTTGATTACGTTTCCCAATGACCATGTGGTACATGAGCTCTCTTGGGTAGTCTCTAAATATGGAGTTTTATGAGTTTTTAGCTGATCTGAACATGAAAGAAACATTTTTTTATGGTGTACACACATTAGTTGATCTTAAGTTTTACTTTCTTAAATATGAAAGCTTCAAGCTTTGGCCTCTTAATCATGTGAACATGATTATTTGAAATAGAAAGAGAACTACAACCGCATTTTACATCTATACAAAGTTGACATCTTTAGGAAAACTGTATCAATCATAATAATAGTTACTGTAATTATTTTCCTGTTACTGTAAGTAAAATTAGCTGCGGTAACTGTAATTCCCCACTTTGTGGTTCGATCTAAAAGCGACAAACAGTTTGGAAAATCTTGAGGCACCAAGATTGAAGTTGTCCAATCCTTGATTAAGAAGGTGATGGAAGAACTCAACGGTGAGGGTGAAACTGCCCCTTGCCTAACGCATTCTGCTCATAAGTTAGCCGATGGTTGCCTGACATGACGCCACGGTCCTGCTTTAATGCCTCGGCTCAAGTTCAACTGTTCAACCATTTTCTTCTCTTTTCTCTTACAGTTGTTAGACATGATGTCACATTATACTGTCCCTTCTTTGTTGAAATGTGTCATAGAATATTAAAAGTTTTATTTTTGATCTCTTTATGAAGGCTAAGTTGATCAGGACTCAAAAACCCACAATAGTATTGAAGCCGATTTCAGATCATTTTAAAGATTTACCAACTAAAATTCTCTAATTTACTACAGAGAATTATTATAAGAGAAAAAGATAATCAAATGAAAAACAGTTTTCAAATAAGGCTTGTTGAAAACATTTTTCAAAAGCAACAATTTAATTTAAATGTAAATTTTATTTCATATGTTCTATTGCTTTGCTTATCTGGCAGATATGAGTAGCACAGATTTGTAGCTATTCGTTCGGCATGCCCACGTTCATGAACTCCAACCAAAACGGAAATCTTAAAATGCATTAAAAAACCACCTAAACCCATTAGTGTTTGAGTTGGAAAGTTGAATTGGCATGCCGATATGCATGAACTATAACCTTAATTAAAACGTCAAATTGAACTAAACCCATAAAGCTATTTTCGTTAGAGTTGAAAAGTTGAACCCACCCTAAATCCACACACACACATATTATATATATATATATATATATATATATATATATATATATATATATATATATATGTTCAACTCATTCATAAAAACCATCGACTCTAGTATGAATCTATGATAGCCGTAGAGGACTAGAAAAATGTGTAAAGTAATATTATATAATAAAAATATTTACATATTTTTTCATTACTTTTTTTTCAACCGTCCATCACGATATATCAACAACCCTCATAAATAAACTAAACGACTATACATATATATATATGTATATATTGCTAAAGAAAAAAGTATCATTCGATACATTTTTGCGATCTGCATCAACCAATTTCCTTTCTTACCAGTTTATCATACCGGCCTTTCTTGAGTAGTATACCTTTTTTTTCTGAATTGCAAATTTTTACTTCCAAAACATCATGAACCTATATAAGCTTGATCGAACAAATTTCATAAAATTACACGATCAACTGTTTCAATTGTGTTCACTATAAAATCACAAGAAGAACAGTTTGAATTTTATTGAGACTTTTAAGACTCGTCTCATAAATCCAACCACGGTTTATATGCAAAATTTATATATTTCTGAACATGGATATTACCTCATGTACATAATTATTTATTCAAAAACTTATGATATATATAAAATCATCTGGCTTTAATAGTTTTTTTTATTTTATATCACTAAAAAACGGTCATGAAAAGTGCTTTAGGATGGTCAGTTGTTTGTTCAAGGTTTTTGGTGACAGAATGCACCTTGTATAATTGTTTATATATATATATATATATATATATATATATATATATATATATATATATATATATATATATATATATATATATATGAGAGTTTGCGTAGTCAAAAGACCTAGCATCAATTTGGTCATCTATGATGTGCTAATCGAAATTATTTTAATTTTGAGTAATGCGGATATGGTGGGTCATGCTTCAAATTGGACCATGTTTTGAGATGGACTCGTTGGATGTTATCTACCTGATTGGTTGAGGTCGCTTAACTGNGACGGGTGTACCATAAGTCCATACAGATCTCAAAGCAATCCTCAACCCTGAGGGTAGAATGAAGGGGGAAGGCTTCGGCCCTGACGGGCATCTGAGATTCCTCTATCGATCTGATGAACATAAAAGAAAATTCAAGGTAAGTGAAGAGTTCAAATACTTATGGCCAGTCTTTTACATGTTCTCGGACTGCCCAGTTGTTCTTTAGTTGTAAGGATGTAAATGGATCAAATTTATTCTATTACCAGTCTGATTTTAAATCCAATTTGGGCAGATCTAGTATTAAATTTCACACCCAATTACTAATTGAAATAAGAGTCAGCCTGCACATTTATAATTGAATTTGGATTTGGGTCAAATATCCGACTGAAATAAGATTATCAAGATCCGACCTGAATGCAAATAAACGACGAATCACATTCATAGTTGAATTTGAATTTTATTTTTCAAAACCAAAGTCTAAATTCGAATATGGATCTCAATTTGACAAAGCAGAGTTTCACTGTGTAGAATACGGCAGACACTGGATCTGACCCGAAATCAAACATTTTATAACCCTACTTCATTATAAAAGAGAAAAAGCACTAAATATGGAGCGAATATAGGGTTTGCCATCTTATATGTTGACTACAGTTGGTCAGTTTCTTATAAGATAGCAACATAGGGACACCAAGAATGCTTGTTTAGAGTTCATGTATATCTGACCAGGGTAGAAGATATCAAATTGATTTGAAACTTGGTTTTTTATTTAGTTTTTTTGCTTCTTCGTTTAAAATATAAATAAATTAATACCCGGTTCAACACCAACCGGATAGAATCAAATATTTCTTTCTCTTGTACGGATGTCGACTAGACTGAGTGCATAATGATTCTATGGTTAATTTTATTACAGAGCGTTTGACTACTCTGGATTTGAAATCCACAAACCTGATGTTGATATGACATGCCATGAATTTCCTAATGTGACAAAAGTTCCATACAAAAATCCATGGTATATTGAAACCAAGGATTCTAGGTCAGATCCACACTTAATATCTTTACTTTCTTTGAGAAAAGGCTGGATTCAAGGCCAGAAGAGAGAGGGTCTGATCTTAAATTTCTCTCTTCTGGTCTTATGGTTCTCAAATCCGAAGCTATTAAATGCCTCCTAAGGTTCTCTCATTTCTAAGGTTGCATTATGAAAACCTAACACACACACACACACACACACACACACATATATATATATATATATATATATATATATATATATATATATATATATATATATATATATATATATATATATAGAGAGAGAGAGAGAGAGAGAGAGATGTGTATAATTGTGCCCATAATCATGTGGGCATGCATCCAAAATGAGTGTATGCACACGTTGCACGTTGCTTGAAGAAGAATTAGTTGACGACTATGATGAAGGGGCAGGGCCATACAGTTCCAACTTTCAAGGTGGTTGGATATATCTCAATTTGGTAGTTGGAGAGTCACCAGTTTTTCAAATTTGTATTGTGGGTAGAGAGAGAGAGAGATAATAGATAGATATAAAGAGAGAGAGAGAGAGAGATAATAGATAGATATATATATATATATAGAGAGAGAGAGAGATAATAGATAGATATAAAGAGAGAGAGAGAGATATAGAGAGAGAGAGAGAGAGAGAGAGAGAGAGAGAGAGAGAGAGAGATAATAGATAGATATAAAGAGAGAGAGGGAGAGCAAGTCAATCTTGTGATAGATTGAGAAGAAGGGCAGCTAAGTGGCCCACAGAAGAAGATGGCTCTCCATTTCTTGGCTTTATCCACATGGGACATTTCACTGTCACTTGGATCCAATTTAAAGGTAATCTGAATCATCTTACACATTTATGTTATTTGTCTATTTCTTTTTTTCTTGAACTTTGCCTTCCCCTATTTGGGTTTCTTCTTGTAAAAATGATCTCCTCAAGTAGTTCAATACTTCTTCATTATTGTTTTCTATAATTTTTAAGTATGAAAGTCGCTCAATTAAATATTTATGGTCAGCATACTTTATAAAGGAAATGTACGATGATCCAGAATTAATTAAGATTGCAGGTATCTAAACGCAATTAAACGGATCATTTGATTATGTTGACTGGTCAATCAATCCAAACGAGCTTGAGTTCTCTTAATACATCAAATATTAAAATGTTAAGATAGCAAAAGATCAACAATCAAAATTTCCTGCCACATGATAATTTTAAACTATTCTTAAGTTATTTTTTTTTTCATTTTTATATTTTTCTGTGGAATGATCTTAACCACTGGACCTTTTTAAATTAAAAAGAATAAGAAAGACCTGGACAATTCAGATCACAAACCGATTTTTACGACACTGGTTGGTAGGATAATACTGATCCAAAGTCCATATATCACTATCCAATTACTCGGATCCAATTTGATAGGGCATCTGACACAGATCCAAGTCATTGGCGGCCGCATCAGGCCCATCCACGTAAACAGTTTCTTGACCACATAAGCAGATCCTACAATCTCTACCGTTCATTCTTGTAAGATGGTCACCACTGTATATGAACATTACAATTTGCTTTGAGAACCGTTAGATGAGATTAGTTGACGGTGAAGATGTTAGATCTCCTTTAGAATTGTGATTTGAGAAGTGTGGGATAATCAGAACATGAAAGCATTCACTTAGCTATAGGGCGGAACCAAAAAAAAAAAAATTACATGAAAGTTTAAAATTTTCATTTAGTCCTATATAAAATTTTTGAAAAATTATATTTGGGTTTTGAAACTATAGTTTGGTTCCCGCTAATGAAAAATTTATGGCTCCGCCTCTGTTTCCCTTTCCTCTTTAGTGGTTTCCTTTTGATGTTGATCTATTCCCTATCCACAATTCAAACATGGTAGGTGGATTGGTTTGGTTTTTCAAGTAAAAGTAATCACATTTTTTGTGATTACGGGTCGCAATTAGTACAAATCTGGTTTGAGGATTTTGTAAGTTTGAGTGTATGCTGGTTCGAGTCCCAAGCTGCAATCATATCATAACATGAAGCCAGATCTAGAACCCACCCATTACTCTCAAGCATGCCCTTATCCATGTTCCTGCTTTAGGAAACATAGTGCAATTGTAGATGCTGGATATAAATCCAAAAATCAATTAATGTTGCATGTAATCAGATCATATTTTTTCAGAACAAGAACATGGTGTTTTTAGAAAATGTATTTTAGGAACATACATTGCAAAATACATCTGCAATTTTCATTTAAACATCTAACTTTAGGCTATAAGCACAAAAACAAGTATCCTTTTTCTATTTTTGTGATTCCGGATCTCCATCAGTTGACGATTCATTGGCTTGTATCTTCTATTGTTCCATAATTTAGGAGTCTATTTGGTAACAATGACAATATGTAATTGTTTCATGTATGTTAGGGCAGATCATGTATGAAACACATTGTTACAGTATCCCATGAAATTGTCTTAATATTTGGGGCAAATACATGAAACAGTAACATACTGTTACTATAGCTATTGTGAAACAGCCTTTTAAGTTATAATATTTCATAAATTGAACATAATGTCATAATTTTACTCTATTCCCTAAGTTTCAGGAATACCAACCAGCAAAAAATCAGAATGCTAAGGCCTGTTTCCATGATTGTTAACAAAAATAAACCCCTAAACGGAAATTTTCCATGAGACTATTATATCCAGAGATCCTGAAAGTCTGGGCACACATTCATTTCTAGATATGATTCAAGATCTGGACCACTTGAATAAATACTTTTATATATTACCAATTTGCTGAGCTATTCATGACGTTAAGGACCTATGGCACCACCAAGTCACCAACCTTTCAGAGGGCATGAAATATGATCTCAAGTTTACTGCCAATCTTTTATCTTTGCTACCCAATGCACATATCCTCGATAAGAAACAGAATGTTAAGAAACAAATAAAAGAAGCATCAAAAAAATATTGTGAAGTGTGTAACATATTATCTTCCTATAGAAACTGTGAAAAGAAAAGGTTAAGAAGTTACAGAGATGAAGTAGATGATACATAAGAGATGAAAGTAAAATGTGATGTCAATTAACTGAGAATGATCCTAAAAGTGATACATAATAATACAAAAATGTGGAAAATTCCATTTTCAGGCCTACCTTTTGCCCATAGTTCCAAAAGGAAACCATCTTTTGCATTTTTTCCTTGTGAGGGTAAGATTTTTGCAGAGGCTTTTTTATGTTATGCTGCCATTTTGTGAGGGAATTTTTTTGGGTTTCACATTTGCCCTTATAGAGGGAAGTGTTCCATTTAACCAGTAAGGGCATTTTGGTCATTTTTATCTACAAAAGACTTTTTATATGAAAAAAAATGTCAAGAGATTAGAACACCTTGTCCAACTTGAGTAACAAAAAAGAATTTAAGTGTAATTGCTCTGGTTAACATAATTGCACTTCAGGCATTTATTTGACCATTTCAAACACTTGTAGGTAGAAATTTTGTTGCTTTCTGTATATTCTTTTGTATAAAACAAAGATTGGTTCACCAATTGCCTCATGAAAGATGAGAAATTTAAGTAGGCAGCGTGAAGAGCGCCGATTTCATCAGCACATCAGAAGGCGTGTTTCCAATGGCAACTTTCTAGTGAAAAAGCAGAATGAGGACTGAGTTTGGGCTGTTGGGTTTCCCAGTAGATGATTCCTCTTCACTTTTTTCTTTTTTATTAGAACCTCTTTTCACAATCGAAAAAGCTTCATGTACAGCAGCCATGGAAGAGAAGAAAAGGGAAGGAAGAAAGCAGTTTTACTATAACCAGGGGAAGAGAAGAATGCAAATGCATCATGGCAGCAGAGTAGAGGGGTCCAGGAGCCAAAACGCATCATGCATGTGCTCATAGCCGCAGTTGCAGTTGCAGGCACAGTGCGGAGTGCACCAAACCCACCAAATAATTGATGCAGACCTTTCAGAATATCGTATGCTGTCCCACAATCTTATGCGAAGGCCTCCGTGTGCGTGTGTGGATGCACGCACGCATGCTTCTGTGTGTGTGTGTGTGAGCGAGAGAGAGAGTTCACGTTTTCCATCTTGTTAAATGGTAATCTTTATAACAATCTAATAATTGAGAGACAAGCTATAAATGTAGAAATGGCAAGTTGCTTTTAGCGGCTGCAACTAATGTCGACCAATAATAACTCTTTTATATATATATATATATATATATATATATATATATATATATATATATATATATATATATATATATATATATATATATATATATATATATATATATATATATATAGAGAGAGAGAGAGAGAGAGAGAGAGAGAGAGAGAGAGAGAGAGAAAAAATGAAAGGAAGAGAGAGAAACAAGAATCGGTCAACTTATCTTTCACAATGCCACCTCTAATCTTAAGCTTAACATTTCTCGATGTCATCAAGATAGCACTTTCAAGATTTGAAGTGAAGGTGTGGCTGTAACACTACACTTAAACCAACTTGTTGCACTAGAGAGGCGAGAGGGTCTCCTCGGGCTTCCCATTCGACACGTTAACTTGATGTTGAAACTTGCGAAATTAGGTTCAATGATATGGGATAGCTCTATGATATGAGGTCACTGCATCATGATCAATAGAAAATTTGTTAATTATATATGTTTGGGAAACCAGGTTTATATGTTTGGATGACCTGTCAAAAACCTAATTTTCAGTTTTTGAAACTTGGTTTTTCTTTGGATGACAAAAAATTGAATTTCCGGGCACCCTTTTCAGAACTATAGGAGATTATTATCATCTATAAGTGCATATTATTACTGTTGTTGTTATTTAGAAAGAAAATAGATGAAAATGAGCTGAAAAGTGCCATGGAAAGATGTTTATCACTTCTGAAACCAATACATGACGAGTCTTGATATGCACTTTACTCATCGATCAAATAAATATTTGCAAGCTGCATGAAACATGATTTTGTCCATGGAAGCAACAACATGCCAATTAATAATATTTCCATCGAGCAATCAATAAAAGATGATAACCAGCAACAGCACCCGTCCTTTGAAATGGCTGGGTTGCTTAAGCCGCAACAAACCTGATTGGCTAGATTTTGACCAGTCAGTGGCCCATCAAACCTGTGGGTTTTAATCCATGAATAATTTATTTGCCTACAGTATACTTGAATTTCAATAGAAGTTGAAAATGTGACGCGCATAAAAAACAAAACCATCGGAAGAAGACTTAAATTCAGCAGAGGTTGATGATGTAAGACGCATATAAAAACCATATATGAAGTATTCAATGGTTGAAAGAAAAAGAATCACATATTTGACTTAATTTGATAATGAATCATATATGTAAATTAATTTGATAATCAAGACAGTATGATTGCCTATAGTATGATTTACAACCCAAGTAAGTTGCCTTTTCGTCAAGAGGACGTTGTGGGTGAAAAATAAAACCCCAGCAGATTATTGAAAGAAAACAAAGTTTTGAAAATTTTGAGAAGCAAAACGTCATTTTGAGGATGTATCCAAGCGCACCCTAAATTGTTTTATGGATTTCACATGGTAATTTTCCATCTCAAATACGCATCCAACATTATCTCCATACTCCATACGAAACACAAAGTTGTAGCTACTTTGAAATCCACATTTTATATGTGTAAATTTTCAAATTTATGTTTTTGTGATGTTTTTCATGTTCATTTCTTGCACAATGAGGGATTTGGATTAAGGGTGGGCAACGCACTCAATATCTGATGGGTAGTTGGGTACCTGGCCCATGATGGACCAGGCTTGAGTTGGTTCTGTAACTCTTAGGTCGGCCCGATTTAAAAATTTCATCGGGCCAGCTGCCCCATAGTCCTGTATTGGGGTCCGACTATATATATATATATATATAATGTGTGTATTCTATGACACTAGCAATTAGCTTACTTAGAAACTTTTGGTGCATCTCCGATGACTCTTTTTTGGGTCACTGATGGCACCCTTAAAAACTGTTCATATGTTGTCGATGACATTCTAGATCTCAACACATCACTAAAAGTTTGTGAGATACTAAAATATAAATATTAAAGGTCTCAACTATGAATGGACATGGAACTGAGTACCTAACGAATATAAAGTTGATGGTCAGTCCTTACCCGATAAGTAAGCAGGCCGGGCTTCGGCTGCCGATTGACAAAGGCTTCGGGCCGGCCAGAACCGGACTTTGGATGTGTGACAACTTCCGTTTGCAGTTAAAGTTAAATGCCACTTCAATCGGATTCTTTGTGAAGGGAATGTATCCAACTAAATCCTGTGAGTGAAAAGAAATTCACGGAAACCAGATGCATAAATTGGATTCTGTGAAGTTTTTAAAATTAATGATCTAAGCTTCTTTCAAGTTATTAATTCAAGCTGGACTTCTGTTTTCCATGATTTTTCTCATCCTCATACGTTCATATATTGTGCATTCACGATTAGATTTGTGGACGAAAAACAAAACAGGTGTCTTCCACATTTGGGAGGCATGATCTAAGAATCTGATTTAGTTTTTGGCAATTTCTATGATAATCTAACAATTAACAGTCAAGATTGAATTACTGCGTTATGTTCATCGGCGCAACCATTGTCGATCAGTAGTAGTTCTTCAGTAACAAATGCCCGTTTAATATTGAGAACTAGAGAGAGAATTGGTTCATCTAATAATGGAAGACAAACTGACAGGCATACAGTCAGCTTCTCGTATGCTCTCCAACCGAATAACAAAATGCTGCATCCTTTGCACCACGGTCCAAATTGATGTGTGTCTGTGAGAGAGAGGGAGAGATTACGAGCTCTACATTACCGTCGGAAAAGTATTGCTGGTGTAAGATATGAGCATACATGTCTTGCCGACTGCACCATCACCCACAGTGACACATTTGATAAACCGTGCTGTACTCATTCTAGCCTCTTTCTTCTTCTTCTCCTTCTTCTTCTTCTCCCCACTTTGGCAAACGGATTCACTCTTTAAGAATTGAAATCAGATGATGTATGGTTGAAAGAAAAAGAATCACAAATTTGACTTAATTTGATAATGAATCACATATGTAAATTAATTCGATAATCATGTCAGGATGATTGCTCATAGTATGGTTTACAACCAAGGTTGTTGAAATATGTATAATAAATACCCAAGTAAATAAACAGTTGCCTTTTCCTCAAGAGGACGTTGTGGGTGAAAAATGAAACCCCAGCAGATTATTGAAAGAAAACAAAGTTTTGAAAAAAATGGGTTTCGAAAAGCTCAGTTTGAAACTTTCAAGTTATGCTCTAATTGCAGAATCTCATCATTTGTGAATTATAGACTCAAGAATAATAGACCATATGACGCACGATCACAGTGCATTCGTTGAATATTGAAAGTATCAAGCAAGGAAAGGGTCGTTGTTCTTAAGGAACACTAGTCGTGTAAAAGTGCAAGGGATCGGGCACTTGCTAGCTGGTTTTGGCAAGTACTCGAGATCCACTATTGCATGAGGTGCTTCACACCCCGGATTCGATGAAATTTAGTTTCTATTTGTTTTTTTATGACATTTGTCTATAAATGTATTTTTAAAGACAATTATGCTAATATATTGTCTATAGCCTCAATTATTTGTTATAGTGTGTTAATGAATGGTTTCTTTGTTTTAAATACTTATTCAAATTCCTATTATATGAATGATGAATGCTTTAATGTATGTTAATATGGATGCATGCACCTGGCATGCTCGCTTGGGGCGTATTGAACAAAATAAATTGATTACACTAGATCATGAGGGATTACTATGGTCCCTTATAAATATTGACATGCCTGTCTATGAATATCTTTTAGTAGGAAAAGAAACTCGAAAACCATTTGGGAAAGCAATTTTGGCTTTTGTTCTATTACACTTCATCCATTCTGACATATGTGGACCAATGAGTATTGCATGCTTCATCACTTTTATTGATGACTATACTTGCTATTGTTTTGTGTATTTAATCTTCCATAAGTCCAACGCATTGTATTGCTTCAAATGCTTCATGAATTTAGTAGAGAACCATCTTAATCGAAAGATCAAAGGCCTTTGAACAGATTGAGGTTGAGAATATTTGTCTGAACAATTTAAGGAAATGTGTGATGAAAAAGATAGATAGACAATTGACCATTCCTTGCACGCAACAACAAAATGACATTGCTGAGAGAAGAAATCGAGCATTGATAGAAATGGTCAGATCTATGATGGCATAAGCAGAGTTACCTGTTTCTTTTTTAGTTGATTTCCTACTGACTGCAACATACATCCTTAACCGTGTGCCCACAAAATTTATCTCATCAACTTCATATGAATGATGGATGGGCAGACAGCCTAATGTTAGTCATTTGAGACCCTGAGAGTTTGCATCATATATTCACAATCATCCCCACCAGTATGGTAATTGGGACCAAAGGGAAAGAAATTTTATTTGATATTGTGAACACTCCAAAGGTATGTCAGAAATGCAGATAGGAATGTGACTGAGATAGATTCCAGGGATACTACATTCTTGAAAAATGATTACCCTAAGAAGGATGATATAAATAAAAATGGTCAGCTATACGAGTTGGGTGACCTATAATCATAGTCACAAATAACATCTCAGTGTTTTAAACGGTGAGGTTTTTCTCTGGTATAATACGGCAAGCTTGAAAAAAAAAAGGAAAAAATACGGTAAATTTTTAAAAGACTAAAGATGAAAGAAAAATAAAATAAGTGAGAAACTTACAACACAAACATCAAAAGATTAGTAGATTTGCAACAAATAAAAAATAGAAAATGAAAAAAAAAATTGTTTGGTATTAACAAGATTGAAAAAAATTAAAAAAGTGAAAACAAAGCAAAAAAACGCGAAAAGAATGTGTTAAAATGTTTTTTTTTTCGTTAAAAACTTTTGGTGCATCTCTGATGACTCTATTCATATGTTGTCTATGACATTCTTACAAGATCTCAGCACATCGCTAGAAGTTTTTGAGATATTCAAATATAAATATTAAAGGTTTCAAATATGAGTGGACATGGAACTAGGTACCCAACGGATATAAAGTCGATGGTCACTCCTAACCCGATAACTAAGCACGCCAGGCTTGGGCCGCCGGGTGACAAAGGCTTCGGGCCCGGCCAGCCAGAACCTGACTTTGGATGTGTGACAACTTCCGTTTGCAGTTAAAGCTAAATGCCACTTCAATCAGATTCTTTGTCCACCCCAAAATTCTGGAAGGGAACGTATTAAGTCCTCCAGAATAACCGGTGACTTGAGTCACCGCCATAGCAGTGAGATATCTGCGAAAAGATTACATAAACACAAGGTGGTGGACATTTCCTCAGCAAATTGAGACTTAAAGGATCTCTTTCTCTAGTGATGACCTAATTCCTTCACCGTAACCATTCTCGCTTCCAAATACACGAAAACATCTTGCTTTATGTATCTAACAGACATGTCTCCCACTTTATCATGTTGTATCTCTTGCCATTCGAAGATTATAAGCATAATTTTTCACAAATCAAACCATCTGAATCGACGGAAAACAGATGCATAAATTGGATTCTGTGAAGTTTTTCAAATTAATGATCTGAGTTTCTTTCAATTTATAAATTCAAGCTAGACTTCAGTTTTCCATGATTTTTCTCATCAGCATACGTTCATATGTCGTGCATTCACGATTAGATTGGTGGAGGAAAAAACAAAACAGGTGTCTTGCACATTTGGGAGGCATGATGTAAGGATATGATTTAGTTTTGGAAATTTCTATGATAATCTAACAATTAACAGACAAGATTTAATTACTGCATTATGTTCATCGGCGCCAACCATAGACTGTACAACATCTGGAACCATTGTCGATCAGTAGTAGCAAAGCGGTTCATCTAATAATGGAAGACAAATTGACAGGCATACTGTCAGTTTCCTGCATGCTCTCCAACTGAATAACAAAATGATGCGTCCTTCGCACCACGGTCTACAATTGATGTGTGCGTTTGAGAGAGAGAGGGAGAAGGTTCTGTCGTTCTTCTTGCGATCTTCGTGGTTTGGTATCTAACAGACAAGTTCCACGAAAGCCAGCCATAAAATTTGAACTGAGCCAAATGAGGTCTCAGATGTCTAAAACCAATGTATCGGTAGCTCTCATTCTCTAAAATAAGACGAACCTACGTTTCATCTGAGCCAATAACGGTCCTAAGGTAAAGAAATTCCTTGTCCGCGTGAATTCCGGTCCTAAGGTTATTGGTCCTAAGGTAAAGAAATTCCTTGTCCCGTGAATTCCGGTCCTAAGGTAAAGAAATTCCTGGTCCGGTGAATTCCGACCTGCATGAATGGCATAATGATTTGGGCACCATAAAAGCGAAGCTGGATGGACGTTGAAGATGCGGACCATGAGGATGAACTACACCTGGATAGAGAGACCCCATGAAGCTTTACTGTTCCTGGGATTGGCTTAGGCCATAGTTTAGATGTTGGATTTCAATCACATAATTAACAGATTACAAGCTCTACATTATGTAATTTTTTTTTAATACCCGCAAGAACTTGTCACACAACTAAAAGATTCATACTTTGTCCTTCAGTATTCTATATCGTTTTGTGTTTAATGTTACTACACATGATAATGTATGTGTTACATTATGCATATATTTTGATATTAATTGACAGATCTGTAATACTAAATCTGATGAACGCTTACCAAACGTTGTTAAAAAATGACCCAATCGTGCTTAGGACTTCTGATGTGTTCATGAACAAGTTCTCGTCCTCAAGTCGATGAAGCCTGAGAAAAGGATCTCAGCTTTGATCCACTCATTTATTAGCCCAGACTGGCAACTTGTAACAGTTCCATAATTGGCGTGACTCGAATTATTAATACAGTGTCAAACATTCGGGAATTCAATATTTAGAGGGGCAATCAATTGAAGGCCAAGAGAATTTTCACTGTTAGTGAATATTGACTTTGACCTTTTAAAAGGATTAAAATTGACTCACCACATCTTTTGAAGGAATGGACAAATGAAAAAAGATTTTCCGGAGTGAATTTCACGTTAAGTGTGTGCATCCATGTGTGTATGTGTGCGTGGGGGTATATATATATATATATATATATATATATATATATATATATATATATATAGAGAGAGAGAGAGAGAGAGAGGCAAACTGCAACAACGGCATTCTTAAGGAGGCACTCATGACCTAACCTGATATCCATATTGATGCCTTAATACACTCTAAACCGTGCTCAGTTGTCAAATTGTCCAAGCAAGATGGCAGATAATAAAAGGCGTAAGCTTAAACTCAATAAATGAACAGAATTAGGCAGAGACATATCTCGATATTCTTTTCACAAGCAGAGCCCTTCTCTATTACATTGTTTTAGTATATAAAATATACATCATGAATCCCAGAACCACGTGCATGGCAGGTCCGCATTTATGGACCTCCACAGTACAATTATCACTCATCATGCATCATGTGGTGCATGGGGCCACCAGACCTGTATTGCCAAATGGGACTTCGCCCCACATGGATATTACATGAAATCTCAAGAAAACTAAGCAGGTAAACCTATGGCTCCATTTTATCATTTGTGTGGTTGGTCGTTACCTTAACCACTGGTGTGTGAACGAACTCTTCCTCCCTTCGGGGGCGGTTCGCATATAGAATCCAGAGAACCAAACAGAGCATAACGCCGACTGAAATTAGCACCAGCCCGGCGACCACCAGCTTCAGGCGCCGCTCGAGACGAGGGCAGTACGATGTTGTTATGGTGTTGAAAGTATCTCTAACAAAATTACAGTTCTGTAGGTTGAGGAGGAATGGAGTGTAGTGGTATAGTGCGTAGCTCACGTTTACAGCAGTCACCAGCTGCTGATATGCGTCCGGAGTCACCCTCCCTGGGCTGATACAGACTTCCTGAGAAGAAACCATGCAAATGTAGTTCTGCCAAACCTGAACAAAGAAAAAGACAGAAGCATAAGCAAGTCAGCATGGTATGGAGTGCACGCATAGTTTGGATGCTTGGTCATCCTGCAAAATCTGATGTATTACGAGTTGATTATATATGGTCCATGAACATCGAAAAACACATCAAATGTTCAGCACAAGCAACTGACGAGCGTTCCGGTCAACAATGTCAGACATGGGTTTGGTCTGACCAGACATAATCTCAAAAAGCCAGAGTACCAGACTTCTTGCTGGGAGCCTGATGAATTATACCCGTCTCATTCCTCAAGTGTGATAAGCCTAAAGTATATATCAATCAAATCCAGGACTGAACATTTGATCCATGAAGCAAGTAGCATCTTACCTGTGAGGCATTGAAGAACGAAACTTCTTCCGGAAGACATTGGCGGTCACGCAGCTGTGAGTCAAAGGGTGAACACAAAGAGGGCATTGGCGGGCCAGACTGGTTGATATAATGAGCATGGTGTGGGGACGGGTTTGAATTTGCACTCGTGTTGATAGCTGTATTTACAACATTTACAATTCCGTTAATGATTTTCTTGCTCTGGTAAAGTGTTCGATTAGTGGTCCTTTCATCGACGCATGGAAGAATGTTGCTAAGAGCACTCTCAGCTTGGGAATTGTCGACCCATTCTTTCATTGAAACACAGGTGTCAGTGATAGCACTGCAGAAAAGATATAACCAAAATTTATCACATGAAACATTTTCTATAAAGAAAAAATGAAATCCATGCTGGCAAGGTGCTGAAAACGTAAAGGCATTACAAAACTTGCAAAATGGGAGAACCAAAAACAAAAGAGGACACTTGATTAGTTGGATAGAACCAGTCTTTGATAGCATTGCAACAGACATCCAAAAATCATCACTTTGAATATTTTCTAGAAGCTGTGCCAGAAAGATGCCAAAACTGCAACAGCATTGCAAAACATGCAAATATTGGAGAAAATAAACAAACAGAGAACACTTTTAGTTGGATAGAATAACCTATCAAACGGTTTAGATCCATGGTGTTACATGATGCATGAAAAGTTAAGAGTCTGATCTACCTCAAGGAACAAGACGCACTGCGAATTGGTAAAAGCACTTCCCTAATTCACTAGAAAATTCTGTTTTACATATCAAGACCTTTCAGTTATCCATTTATTGTGAATTTTCCACATCAAGCACAATGGTAAACTTTACAAGCAAAGCAACCTGACAATCATGTCCAAACAACAAGTTAAATTTCACCATAAGCATTATTATTCCTCATTTCATGCTTCAAATGAACAGCACTTAGATAAACAGAAATGTTCTTTCACACAAAGCACAGTAGGAAAATCTATCTCTCTCTCCCCTGCACGCCCATCCCCTTAAGGAGCTATATCATTTCATACTAAGCATCTTCAGTGTAAACAAAAATCACCACTGAAAACAAGACCACGTGTATGACAATTGCCTTCAGAGACAACAAACAAGATACGTTTTTTTATTCCATCCACAAGTTGAGGTACACTAAGCATTTTAGTTACAAACGGACTAAACAACCACCAAAAAAAGGAAGTAACCAACAAAAAAAAAAAAATCTTACTTGTCAACAATAACAAAAGCTCCACAAAAAATGAAAGCAAGTGCTACAAGCAGCCATCCAATCAACACGAATCTGAAAAGGGAAAAGCAAAGAATTAAAGAAAATGGTTCGGTGATGACAATAAAAATGAATGAAAAACAGATGGTGGAGAACTATACATGAACATAGCATGCCGGTATCTGAGGATGGAAAGAACTGCAAAACAACCAGTACAAATAAGAAGAACGATAAGCTGTGTGAAAACATAAATAGTTTACAAATCATGGAGAGGCACAAAATTTCCAGTGTATAAACTATCTAAGTTCCTAAAGTTCAAAACCTATCACATATCCACATCCAACACTGACTAGTATCAAGGGTCTCCCAAGATGAGTCCTTGCATCCTAAGATGTTATGCTAAAGTGTCCAGGTCCATACTGTGGAAAAATAATATAAAATGTACAATAACATGAAAATGACTACAAAATTTCCTAAAGCATATGTTGAAAATATGCTTAATCTGAAGAATAAGAAGACGGAGTAGGAACTGTACCCAGAAGAGTACAGTTCATTGTATGTTAAAAGACAATGTATAGTTCTTTTGCCTCTAATGAATCCAACTAAACAGAAAATATTTGTGACGGGGAATGCTATCTGAGAGGTACATACTTAAACCAAGCACAGACAGTAGCAGCATAATTATTGCCATCACGACCAGTGTACATCTCCTGCACCACATAACAGAATCATATTGGCAATTGATAAATATGCGCAAAATAGAAGCATCTTGAACTTTATTCAGTTACCAATGGACTTATAGAATCTTACACAGCATTGCGAGCTTTCTGTACTTTGATAGAATTTTCAGCAGTTTTCTCATCAAGCATATCAGCAGAGCTACTCAATTCATTATTCAATTTATCAATTTCACTCAGGTTATCGGACGGAAGGGAAACTTCCTCCACATTTATAGTCTTTGCAAGGGACAAATATTCTGAGACGTTTCTCAAGTTCTGAACAGTGAAGTCTGATTGATTCACAACAAATTGTAAGGTACTTGACACCCCTTTGTGGAACCCATCTTGTCCAACAGAGAGAAGGATGCACCCAATTCTGTCAAAATGAAGAAAAAAAAATTGAAATATAAGTTTACTATATCCCTACGAGTATCAAGAGAGAAATGAAAGCAGCTAAAAATATAAAAAGAATAATCGTGAGATGTTCAAGAGAATTACGTTGCAACACAGGTGAAGACAAAAAGCAATGACAAACAAATCCATCCAGCTCTGCAACATTTTTTCCTCCCAAAATCTACCTTCCACTTACAGCCATAAATCATCACCAAAGTGAAGCCAAACAAAATGAACCATATTAATCCAACAGCAAACGCTCCAAAACCTGTAAATATAACAGACTGCAAAACCAGAAGTTAGAGGGTATCATGAGATCATCTAAATGGTCAATAACACCATATAAATGTTAACATGCAATTTTGAGAACATTTTTAATAAGTTAAAAAAGAAAAGTGTCAGTGGAAATACATAACACAAGAAAGATAGACAACTATCATTATGTAAACACCAACATCACATCATCAACCAGAAGTACATGATAAGCCCCTTTTCTTTTATTATTCCTTCTACCGTCATATGCTTTGTTCTTGAGAGGAAGTCAAAGCCAATTAGCAATTAGTAAACGCATTCACGCACACTGACATGCGTGCAGACACAAGAAGTGTCATGCCTAAGATATAAAATGAGGAAAGTCAAAGAATAAACAGGAAAAGGCATCATCAAAAATGAAAATCTGTTCCCCTGTATAAAAGCAAACAATAATTTCGATAAAAATAACCAAATGCCTCATAGTCCGTCCAAAAACTAGAAAGTGGTTACAACACCATATTGTATTGGGTACTAGAATATCTATAAGGCATCTCTGCATTCAAGTTTCAGACAATGGATCCACCTGATTAGAATTTTCAAGAAGCATGGTATCTGCAGATGGTACCACAGCTGTGCATTTAAATCAAACTCATTACTGGCTTCAATGAGCATGGCTCCCATAGATTCAAGCAGAAAATGTGAAGGATAGCACACAACTTGGTTGGATCTCCATAGATCCTTCTTTAGAGCTTACAAACATATCAAACAATGGATCTTTATGAAAGTACAAAAACTACTATTAAAAGAATACACTACTTACAGCCCAATAGTGCTTGTTGGTAAAATCCCATCCTCCTCGATACCGTCTAAGTCCATTAAGCACATCAGGTCGATTAGTTCTATGATCTGCCAGTACAAAAGAGCCATTCGTTTCTGGCTTCCCCTCATTTGTTTGCGCTGTTGTTGGGTCAAACATCAGAACTGTAGAAGCTAGAGGTGCCAAACTCTCATTCCCTGAACACAAACTTTCTTGTTTAGACAGAGATCTGAGCCCCACGAAATACACACACAAAATACAAGTAAATAGCGTATAATATTTCACATGTCAACAATCGTTCCGATTCGAATCTTAAATCTCGACATGATTATAGAAAATGAAAATAAATGTTGCAAAGAAGAAACAAAGCTACCTAAGCACACTTGCAGAAAGACGCAAACTAGCTTTTTTTTTCTACAAAAAATCAATTTCATCAAGAAGAGGATGATAATGATCGCAGAGGACTGCGGTTTCTGAAGACAAAAAGAAAGAAAAGAAATATATTAGCATCAATATAGGCATGGAAGAACCATAAAGTTAAAAATAAAAAGACTATCCAAAACGTCAGAAGCCCGATAAATTTCGCAATCCCATGAGGGAAATAATAAAGAGAGCCCAATGACAGACCATTCGAAGTGGTTTAGTTTTCCATAAAATCCAAAAAAAAAAGGAAAAGAAGTAAGAATGAAAACAACCAGAACAGCAAAAAAGAAACAAGCTCGGCTACCAGAATTAAAAGAACATTGAAGAATGCCTAAACATTATCACAAATGCGGTGAGAATAACGAACAGAAACAGAAAAAACTATTAAAAATTCTCAACCGGATCCACAAAAGAAAAGAAAAAAAGAACAGGAACACGTAAAAACGACTAGAAAGTAATATAAAAAGAGCCAAAAACAAAGAAGGAACTAAAACAACGATCTTCTTGCTTCTCTCACCTATAATGAACTTCCTCTCCGAGTCATGAACCTGACGCCCATTAAAACCCGCAGCAGCGTCCGCCAATAGCACCAGAAACAGCAAGAAGAACAGCACTAATAGCGCTTTGCAGTTCCACATCTTACTCTCTCTGAATCCAAGCGAGCAAGCGCGAAAGACAGAGAGAGAAAGAGACAGAGAGATGGGAGCTAGGCCAAGAAAGCCAGTAGCTCCCGCGAACAAGAAAGAAGCTCAGAGTGAGGGAGAAAGAGAGAGGAAGATACTAGGGTTTTCCCATATCCAAAGCAAACAATAGGATTTCCCCCTTCTTTACCTCCTCTTCTTCCTCTTCTTTCTCCCCTCTCTAATAAGAGCTAACGAAGAGGTGACAAGAGTGGCATTGCAGATCCCAATGCCCCCTCCCACCATTAAAGAAGAGAGAGAGGGAGCAGAGAAGAAGGCGGTGATCTCACAGTCACATGGAGAGAAAAAAGAGTCAGTAGAGACTAGAGAGAGAAAAGTGGCGCCATCGCCTCCGGCTTTTCCTTTTTTTTCACCCAAAAAAATAAATAATTCGACAAATACGCAGAACATGCGTAGATCGCCAGAGTAAATCACTACAACTTGTTTTTTCATTTTCCGGTGATCTTTTTAACAGCAAGTCCAGGCAGTGACGTTCCTCCGCGTGGGAGACGAGTAAGCTTTTCGCCCCTCTGCTTTTGATGAACGGTGAAAAAGAAGGAGGCTTGATATCAAAGTGCATACGATAGTGACTTTCTTCAACAACACGGCAGTTAATGTCTTTTCAAAGCGTCCAATGTGGACGAGTGGACCTTTCGGCCCCACCTTCTGGATTCTGTTGGAAAAATTTACAGAAAACCTCATAACTTAGGGGTATTTCACTGGAAACAACTTAGCACTTGCCTATTTCAGATAAATGTCTCTCAAGTCTCAACTCCCAAGCTGAAGGTTGGCATGTATTTTTTAATTTAATTTTTTATTTTAAAAAAATATAAATACTTTAACATGCTTTGAAAATTATAAAAGGTAAGTTACTTAATCAGCTTAACAAGGCTGGCCAAGGCTGTCATGTTGATATATATAAGAAGCATTTAGCAACAGTAACAATAACATCATATTTTTATAAATTTACTTCGTAAGAGGTATTTGGACGACACTCTAAAATCAAGTTTTACTTTTAAAACTAGAGTGTTTGAGTGGCATCAAAATCGGGTTTTTGACAAAACCAGTTTTGTAAAAATAGTGGAAAAGCTTATTTAAAAACTAGATTTTTTAAGAAAAAAAAAAGGATTACTCAACCAACTATTTAGATAAAGGTGTCATCCCACCGTCCCCTTTATCTTCATGCGACGCAAGTTTTAAATGGAGCATGTTAAAAGACAAAAGTGCCTCAGTTTTTAAAGATAAGTATAAGTGAAACAAGGTGCTTTATGTCATTATTGATATTCTCTATGTAATATCTGAAATAAAAAAACGATCGGGACCGACGCTTAGGTGGGGGCAGGTGAACAATTTTAAATCATTATTTCCACGTTATGGTTACGTTGTGTAAACAATTTTAAATCATTATTTCCACGTTATGGTTACGTTGTGTATCTTAATATTAATTTCTCTTTTTCTCTCTCTTGTTTTTGCTATTGCATCTTCCATTTTGTCGGCTCTCTCTCTTCTTAACCTGAGAAAGAGCTTCCACGTGGCAGCGATCCAACGGCGGGATAACCAGGATAGATTTTCCAACATTTTTATTGAAGAAAAATTCGCTTTCGCAGGAAAAGGAGAAGCGCTTCTAAAGTTTGGCTTCTCGATTTCAAAGGTATGTCTTAGTGGTAGGCAAAATAGTTTGACGGAAATCAATCTTCTTCTAGCCGTAGTTGTTAAATTTTTAAATCTGACTCGGATTGGTTGAATTTTAGGTCACAGATGAGTGAGGATGTTAATCGATCGTCGCATATTTGGATTTGTTGAATTGTATGTAAAATCCAATTTTTAGTATCATAGTTCAAATATCATCCATACTCAACCGGACATGCCAAACTTAGGGCTGCACACGAGCCGAGTCGAGCTCACCCAGCTCGAACTTGACTCGGCTCGAACTCGAGTCGAGTTCCTAACACGAGCTCGAGCTCGGCTCGTTTAACGTTTAATTATTAAACCAATAGTCGAGTTCGACTCATTTAACGTTTAATAGGTGAGCTCGAGCCCAAACTCAATCTAAATATCAAATTAATCTATGTCATTTCTTAAATCTGAATTTTAATCATCTATATCTAGGAGCCATTTGGTTGAACATCCAACTTTTTCGACCCATCTAGAGCAGAGTTCTCCAAGACTTTACTCACTGGCGGAGTCACATATACGCTGATGCGGACAGTTGCCCACACTAGTTTCTCAATTTTTTTTCATTTTGCTTAATATTTACTTTGTTATAAGTGTAAGTGCAGTCACTCCACAACTTATTTTTTTGACTCATGAGTCGCGACTGAATGCGTTTGGCGACCAAGGTGGCCGGTTTTTAACTTTCCGTTCAAACGAGGTGTCGAGCGTCTTCACCATTTTCTGACCTCCGGTTGGAAAAGAGGGTGGAAAGGCCATTGCAGTGCAGTATCTTTTGCCATTCAAAAGGCACGTTAAAGTCGAAAGCACGACTGCCGGTCCAATAAATGCTGTTCGCCGACGTTGCCGTCATCCCTGGTTCTTTCCATACATGATGTGTGAAGGCGTGGGAAACAAAGATATGTTGAATGAATAAAGTGAGCCTCACCGGCCCCCAACTGTTGTCCTAATGAGCTCAACGCTAGTTGCCTATGTTTTTAAAGAATAATAAAAAAGTTAATGTTTCTTTTTAACGCTAGTTGCCTATGTTTTTAAAGAATAATAAAGAAGTTAATATTTCTTTTTAACGCTAGTTGCCTATGTTCTTAAAGAATAATAAAGAAGTTAATATTTCTTTTTAATGCTAGTTGCCTATGTTTTTAAAGAATAATAAAAAAGTTAATATTTCTTTTTAGGTGAGTAGGAAGTTTACAATGTTTAATGCCAAAAAAGTGCCATAAGAAAGAGGTTAAATACCGAAATATTTCAAAATTTTTATATAAAATAAGTGAAATTTTTTAAGATTTACATGTAAACTTTATGGTCATTGGTAAAGTCAGAATTTTTTCTGGTCAAAGCTCTAACTCAATGTCTTTATTTTCTTTGAAGTACTTGTATATATAAACAATCAAATATATCAAAACATTAACATAATATTAAACTAATTTTACGAGGCTCAATACCATGTAGCTCCGCCACCAGTGGCCCGCAGCTCCCATTCTATCGTTTGAGATTAATTTGTGACCAATAAAATTTATTTGAACGAGGTGGCGGCCACCAGAGTCAGCACAATGACCCCCTTTGTATGTACTACACGCTCTACCGACTACCCAGTTGCACTACAACCTTAGGGTTAACTTTTGTAATATATATATATATATATATATATATATATATATATAAACAACTATATAAAATTATTAACATAAAAATAAGTAAAGTTTGTAAGACTGGTGAGGG
Source organism: Nymphaea thermarum (assembly GCA_011799765.1). Taxonomy (NCBI): domain Eukaryota; kingdom Viridiplantae; phylum Streptophyta; class Magnoliopsida; order Nymphaeales; family Nymphaeaceae; genus Nymphaea; species Nymphaea thermarum. The sequence goes on along the minus strand of JAANDH010000206.1, from coordinate 22,702 downwards.
CAACAGCCCACACTAGCCACCATGTGGCTCCGCCACTACAAAGCGGCCTAAGCCGGTGCATCACCGCTCTTCCGACATCCCTTCCGGTAAAAAAGGTATTTCATAGGAAAATTGTATCTCAAGTTCCGAAGGAATAAATTCCACCTTTCAAGGCACTTCATTTGAGTTCTCTGATATATGTTTTTGTTATATAGGTAGCTAGAAAGTTTTGGTCAAAGAACACTAGTAATAAATTTTAAAATTTTAACAACAATACATAAATAAGAAAAATTACATTTAAAGTATCAATATAAAATTAATTTATTGTGGTTTTTGCATGAAGGCAATTACTCACACGTTACTCAGAGCTGCCTCCAACCCCGTTTGAGTTAATGAGCTAGGCCCATGCTAGGTGGACCCTGAGTAGTAACGTGGGCGATCTGTCTTGGGGTCCTCGACCTACCGTAAAAACTGCAAATAAACTTGCTGAAGTAGCTTAATTTTTGCGAGAAAAGAGGTCGAGGAAAGCATCATTCAATGCAAAATCTGGAGTTTTTCTCATGGAAGTTGTGTCACACTAATTCCAATAGACGAAGAAACTTTTCCTTCAAGAAAGGTCTTTGAGTGGAAGAATCTTTTTGAATGTAGTGTACAATAAGTGGTACTCTCCTATTTAGCATGAAGAAAAACAATTGATATGATAGGCTCACTTTTTTGAAAGCTATTTTTTATTATTTTCTACCTACAAACATATTATATATATATATATATATATATATATATATATATATATATATATATATATATATATATATATATATATATATATATATATATATATATATAAAGAGTGATGGATTCAAACTCATGAAACTAAGTCCTTTATTTTGACGCCCTTTACATTTATCCTTGCCAGGTCTTTTAATTGGAAACTTCTCTCTTTTATTGAAAAATTATCTTTTTTTTTATACGAAAGAAATCATAATTTATTTGCCTTTATATATATGTTCAAAAACAAAAATTAAGAAAGCGACATGAAACTAGGGTAGCTGGTGGAGCCAGTTCACATCAACACTTTAAGTTGTCAGTTTGATTCTTATAGATGCTATACTTTATGCTCCATCGTATGAGTGGAGCACAATACCAAGTTACAGTGTGGTTTAGTGTCCATCATGCTAGTGGGTTCCCCTTCATTTTCCTTGAAATTTGCACTAGAAGATGGTACTTTATATATATATATATATATATATATATATATATATATATATATAGTCACCCAATCATTTAATCTGCACCATTTATCCAACGTGATGTACAGTTAGGAAAAAAATAAAGAGAAAAAGGTAATGGACATTTTTATCATCTTATCTTAGTTTGCATATTTTTCTATCAACCATTTATCTACTTAAGATGAACGGACTTAGTTAGATAGTTGGATGACTCTTAGATAATCAGAGTCATCGTTTACACGTATATATATATATATATATATATATATATATATATATATATATATATATATATATATATATATATATATATATATATATATATATATATATATAACTTGAATGGTGACTCTAACTTTAAACTATGGTATGAGTTATGGACGATCTTTTACTTGAGAAATGGTTTTTATAAGAGTGAATTACTTTATAGAAGATCTTGAACTTTTGGGGGCCAAATCATTTTTTAGACCATCAATATATGACTGAAATGATTTTTATATACAATTCATATTGAGCTTCTAGAAGTTGAGCATTAGCTCCCCAAGTTCTATATTTATTGTTGTATAGAGGAGTTATCAGTTATTATCTGTCACTTTAGTAGTGATTATGGTGTTGATTGTGATTTCGGACCCCACGACATCGTCGGCTCGGCTGCCGACTTCTTGACAGAGATATAGGGCGGGAAGACGAAGATTGCCAATGGATGGAACTAAAGAAGCTAGAAATTATTAGTAAAACCCTCATACCAGATCTGACCCATTAACGATCCCTTATGAATCTGATACACTGGGTGGTTAGAGAGAGAGGTACTCTTTAGTTAGAATTATTGGTTCAGCTACTCTTGGGTAGGTTTGGCTAGTGAGATTTGATCAATCTTTCAAACTTATATTTTAATTATTTTCACTTAATTATGTCCTTTTTTTTCCCAAGCTAAGGTTAAAAGCTTCTATCTAGGGTTTTCTAGCGATCTATACTCATATTTTCAATCACTCGTGGGCAGAGGCAGAGCCAAAAAATTTTCATGAGATAGGTCGAGTTATAGTTTCAGAATTTTAATAAGGGCCAAAATATAGTACTTCAAAAATTTTTATGTTGGGTATATGAATTTTTTTAAATTGACATGTAATTTAAAAAAAAATTGAGGCGGGGATTGGGGGGCATTAGGGACCCTGCTCGCCCTACCTTGGCTCCTCTCCTACATGTAGGGGCATGGCCCCCTTGTTCGAGAATTGTCAAAATTTTGAAACTATAGTTATATTCCTTAATTAAAAACTTTTAGTTCTAGTTCTGGCTCTGATGTAACATGACGTAGATGACAATAATAATCATGCATAGTTAACCTTTATTTTCATGTAACATGACGTAGATGACAATAATAATCATGCATAAATAACCTTTATTTTCATGTAACGTGACGTAGATGACAATAACAATCATGCATAAATAACCCTTATTTTGATTTCTCTCACTAGGGGGCTACAAGTTATTTGTCAAACGTAATTATTTTTTTATTTAATTTATAATGATCAGGTGGAGGTGAATTTTGTCAACCATTTGTGGCGGTGAAAATAAATCAGTGAATTTTGTCGAGGGTTAGCAACTGGCACACGAAGAGAGACTAAGAAAGACGGTGTGGGGCAAAGTGTTACCTAACTTCGGTTTTAAAGTAAAAAGTTTGGTCAACATTGAGACTTTTTGTCTCCAAGACGAGTTTAACTCTGGATTTTGTCAGCATGTACTACTCTCATCAATATAATAACAACTTTGATGAAATATTTTTACGATAAAGTTTTAGAAAAAAATATTACAAAAAATAACTTACGAAAATTGCTGGACTTTGGTTTTGATGTTTGGTAAAAGGCTAGCTGTATAAAATGACAATTAAAACAAGTCATAAGAGAATGACATGTAAAACACAATAGGGATGTCATCAACGTTTCGGATTTGAATCAAATGTATTTTTATAATATCCTTTCTTATCGTATGTACACACATATATAAGAATGAACAAAAGTCTATACAATATCTGAATTTGATTTTTAATTTCACTTTCAGGGATGCAGCTAGAAATTTTCAGTTACATGAGTTAAACTATAGTTTTAAAATTTTAGCAGGGCCCAAAATATTATTTCTTTATATATACTCAACTAAATTTTAAAAAATTTACATGTAATTTTTTTTTTTAATTTGAAAAGAGGAGAGGGGTCATGGCTCATGTCAGCCCCCCTGGCCCTGCTGACTTTTAAACTTACATTAAGTCTGAATCTGAGAATAATTTTTAAATACAAAATCGCATCTGAGACCACAGTATGATATATTAAAAACCAACTTTCGAACTAGAAGGATATTAGATATATAATGTTCATTTTAAAATTGAATACAAATCCAAATCCAAATATGACTGAATCTTTACTTAATTGAATCCAAATCTAAATCTAATAGACTAATTCTATCAAAATAATTACACAACTACAAAGGTAGCAACCCTATTCTCGAGTTTAAGGAAGTAAGGTTAATCTTACCTACCTATGTCCCGACACAACTTTGGACCTCGGAGCTAAGAGAAATAATATGACCTTCAGCCAAACAGTGGCATTCATTCACCTTTTCTAAGTTTGTCCGCACTTTTGATTTGACAGCAATATTGAATCTAATGGTCTCCTCTAACCTTCCCAACTTCCGGCAAACATCTGGATATGCCCCAGGAGTGAAGTCTATATATATATATATATATATATATATATATATATATATATATATATATATATATATATATATATATATATAAAAGGTACATATACTCTGATTAATGTATCCAAACCACATTATGATAACTTAAGAACCGACTTTCAAATTATTGGATGAATACAACTTATTTGAAGCGGAATCTAAAATTTGAATTCAATTGGATAATAATTTAAAACTGAATAAGAATCTAAATTGGTGTCAATCACCTATACATGTTAACATGGAAATTTTATTGGACCGTGTAGGCAATTGCCCACATGTGTTTATGCCTTGTTTTTCCTCTTGACTCCATATCTCATACCTCATGAAATTGGAGCAACATCTGGGTCAGCTCTACCTTTAAAAAATTACCATTTAGCCTTCCGCTTTCTCTGATAATTCCAAAAAGCGTCTTACTCTTTTTTGAGCTTCTTGATATTATAGCTCATATTTTCTGCTGGCTGTGAACGCAGATTCAGCACACAAGTTTCTCTTTTTTTAACGATTGGATATGATGGCTCAGATTTTGTGTCCATTAATAAAATAAAAAGTATGCTTCTGATATCAAGACCCATCGATTCTGCTGAAAATGACTAAAAATTGTTTCAAAAAATGTAATAATATTGTTTTAAAAATGGGTCATCAGTTTCTTCTTGGGCAAGACCAGCTAATAGTGTTAAGATAAACAGTGCAGAAATACTCTTAAAGCAAACAGGGTAAATTATTTCCCACATTTTAAGGCTATCACATTTTACTCTTCAAAAAGAAGCAACCCAAGATGGAAGCTCCAACTTTTCTTCTTGAAATCTTTTGCTCGCCATATATGGGAAGATGTTCTATCCGAGAAAAATTTTCAGCCCATCGAAGTGTGCTTTCTGAAAAGGAGAAAAAGTAGCACAAACTTTGCAAACTGAAAGAATAATTTGTTTCTGAAACCAAGTTTGACCCACACAGTGATGAGGAAGAATGCTACTTTGCCCTCTCCTGCAAGTAATCGCCACTTGGATAAATCTGAGTTCAAGGAATAACTTTTGCTCCATAAAAAATAATATTTTTGCGACAACACATTCAACTTTTGAAGGGATAACAAAAACATATTGCTTTATCCTTACCACTTCAGACAAAGATGAAAAGTGGCTGAATGCATTGTTTTCAAACTAGGCGTATTTCTTATCAAATCACTAAGGAAAGTTTTGAATTTTTTTTATATCTTAGCCATCGGTTTAGGATCTGCTTTGTTTAACAGAGAAGTTACAGGCACACTGGAATTGTGTATTTTACGTTAAACAGAAGAGATAAAAAAGAAACCCAAACTCAATTAAACAATTCTTGTGCAACTCAGTTCTATGAATCAGTTGTTTCAGAATTCATTTTGATCACTAAACAGGATTTCTAATCAGACTAGTTTTAACATAGTTTTGGCACTAACCATTTGGAGTATAACTGTTCTTTGAACATTCTAGCAAATTAAGTAGATGTGGTTGGTATAATTCAAAACTAAAAACTATAATTTCTTGTTGCTTATAGAGATTATCTTATGGCTAAATAGGTTTTTAGGTGGATTACCAACATGGTCATATTATCATGTAATAATACCATGGCTGAAGAATCATGTTCATGCTGTAATCTAAAATATACAAGTCTAATTATGTACTAAATGAAAAAATCCATGTTTGGGGGTGCAACTTTTTTCTCTTGTAGGGGAGGCATGACGCTGCTCAATGGTTTAACAGATCCTGTATCTTTCTCTAAAACCGATGATGATTTTACTTTAAATCCAACCAAAATTAGTACGCAATACGCCATGATGGCATCTGCCAAAAGCAAATAAAATTTGTCCTATGCAAATGGGCACCTCTAGGATCTGCTTTGCTTAGTAGGGAAGGCATGTGAGAACGATGATTCTGCAGCACCGATGGTGGAAGTCAGTGGCTTTTAGTGTGTAGATAAAGTAAAGCTTTTGGTAAAGGCAAGCTCATGTTGAAGTGGGGTTGTTCCAAGTGCTTCTGTTCCAACAGCATAAGAAACACTTTAGGAAACTGTTCATTCCATTCCGTCCACAGATTAATGTCTCTTCGATCGTCTGCATCCAAAACTCATGTATGATCCATCAAAAGCACACAATCTTGCAAAGATTTCTCCATGATTTCAGTCTAAAGTGAACATCTCAAGATCCTTCCTACACTTCTTTATATCAGTATGTCTATGTACAGTCTCTTCCTATGAGAGGTACTGTTGCCAGAGTAGCCAATTATTCTCTCTTATAAGAACACCCAAAACTCATGTATGATTCATCAAAAGCACATAATCTTGCAAAGGTTTCTCCATAATTTCACTCTTCTATAGTGAACGTCTCAAGATCCATCCTACACTTCCGCATATCAGTATGTCTATGTACAGTCTTTTCCTATGAGAGGTACTGTTGCACTAAACTCAGCTAGAGTAACCAAGTATTCTCCCTCTTATAAGAACACCCAAAACTCATGTATGATCCATCAAAAGCACACAGTCGTACAAAGATTTCTCCATAATTTCACTCTAAAGTGAACATCTCAGGATCCATCCTACACTTCTGCATATCAGTATGTCTATGTACAGTCTCTTCCTAAGAGAGGTACTGTTACACTATACCCAGCTCGAGTGGCCAAGTATTCTCCCTCTTATAAGAACACAGCTATCTCACCTTTGACAACTATGTTTCTACAGGAGAAAGAGTACTTTGGTGATTCTATTCTTATGGAAAGAGATCAGTACTTGGATACTGATCGAATTGAATAGTTAATCTCTTTGACAAAGAAAAGCATACCAACCATCTAGCCAATGTTTCTTGTCTTATCTCCACCAGTGCTATATAGAGTGTTGCGGTGTATTATTATCCTTTATCAGTACTGCCACCACCATGGTCGATGGGCCCATTCCCTGCCACTTCCATTAAGCACTACTTCTGCAGAAAGGTCCATAGTTCAAAGATATGTGAAACAAAAGTGAAGGTATTGACCTTAAGTTTCACTTTTACCTACCATACAATAGATGGTGGTGGACCGGTGGTAGCTACCAGGACCAGATGTTGGCAGTGACAAGTCCTTACAGTCGATGAGTTTCCTGCAAACGCCAGGACAGACCGTCACGAGTCCCACTTGTTATCCATGTTCTTCAGGTTGTAAACAGGGGCAGAGGCAGGTGATGACATGGTGTGGGCAATTGCCCACACAAATAAAAAGGTGTTAACTTTTTATATTGAAACTTCTTGGCAGTTTTTTCATTTGCATACAGGTACCCTTTAAAAATTTTAAATTATATAACCAGTGCTCCTCGTTCTGTCCCTATCCGTAAATGAAAAACAGGATGAACATATTAAAAGAGGAGATTCAATAAAGGAGGAGAAAAAGAAGCAACCACATACGAGGACAAATTAGAAAAGGGTGAAAAGGTTCTTTCTTCAAAGGGCAAAAGCAGTCTTGCAAAAGCAGAAAATGACCTCCAACAAAAGGAAAGAAAGTACCCTAAACATGTGAATGGTATGATGGTGCATTTGAGAATAAGGTTTGGCAATTTTGAAAAGTTGATCTCCACTCACCTCAATATGTGCTTGTTTTTCAAGGTTTTAATTCATTCGCAACCCCAACAACCAATAACACCATGTCTTTATTTTAATAATAGTCTGCCACAACAAGACCTCTAAGTCACTTGGGCGCTCCATCTTCTACGATCTATCGTACCAGTGCTGGTACAATAATTTTGAGACGTGTACTTTCTTGGTTAGAATTGGATCTGATTCAGATCTGAGACGATTTAAGGATTTCATATATATATATATATATATATATATATATATATATATATATATATATATATATATATATATATATATTGTCACGAAACATCATGAAAAAACGAGTCTTTGGGCAATCACATCACAATCAAGCCCATACTATTTGCTCTGCAAGCGCGTGCTTTATGTAAAGCCAAAGAGAAATGAGTATGCTTTGCCCCAATTTACATTGCGAGTACGAGCTTTGTGCAGAGCCAAAGTGAAGTGAGAATACTTCAAGCAAAACCCTAACCCTTCGCTTTGCGATATACTTTCAAATTGTTTCTTTGAAAGTCTAAAACACCCTTCAAAACAAGAAAAAAATGATTTTTCTTAAATGAAATCACTTGTCTTTTCTATAGAGTATTTCAAACTTTTGAAAAAAACATCTTGGTTTTCATATTTGTGACCTAATCATTAGAATTTATTCTATGGCTTAGTATATATATATATATATATATATATATATATATATATATATATATATATATATATATATATATATATATATATATATATATATATATAAGAGGTGAAACAATGAATATTGGCTGACATAGGCCATTTGATACAATGTTTATCAACCGATACGCGTCCTTAGTTACACGAGTAGCATCATGGAGACGCTCATAGAAAACAGTTGATGCTTCTCCTGTTGCTGAATCAACCAATCTATGAATGGGAAACTAAAATGTTCATACGTTGATGCTTCTTCTGTTGCTGAATCAACTAATCTATGAATGGGAACTAAAATGTTCACAAGTTTTTCTCTTTTGGCAACTTCTTGCATAAACTTCGTTGTTTTGGTTCTTTCCTTTCACCTTCTTTCTTTTGTCCGGCATAGCTAAAGCAAACACGGTGCTGATTTCACGTTTGACCCTTTGACAACCATTCTTGCAATCCAGAGTTGTGCTTATCGGTGCCATCATCATCAATTAAAAAGGGTTTCAAGAAGAGGTTTCGTTCATGTAGATTATAATCGCCGAACCTCCGTTATACCTTGTCAAATACTGTTGATTCTATATCGTCATTTGCAGCTGAATTTTTGCAAGGAACAGCCGGTTTAAGTATAATTAAATCTTAATTGTGCTTTAATTGTGCATGAACACATTTTCATCTACTGTCCTCATTATCTCACACTTGAGCAAGATTCTAAGATTGGAGATACATTCTGACTGAAAGGACGAACGAAAAGTAAGGCTGGGCACCGGGCCGGGCCGCCGCCGGGTACCCAGTACCCGGCCCGCCACGGGCCCGGGCCCGTGCCTTGGAAAAAGCTGGTCGGGCCGGGGCCGGGCCCGACCCGAGAAAAATCGTTAACGGGCCGGGCCGGGGCCGGGCCCGACCCGAGAAAAATCGTTAACGGGCCGGGCCTGGGCCTGATATGCCGGCCCGGGTCAGCCCGTTAAAAATTAAAATATATATTTTTTAATTTTAATATCATATATTTATTACTAATAAATACTATTTTATATTTAAAATTTATTTTATAAATTTAAAATAATATTATTTTATTATGCCGAGCCGGGCCCGACCCAGCGGCCCGTCGGGCCGTTCCTGACGGAACTTTATGGGGCCGGGCCGAGCCCGGGCCCGACCAAGGGGCCCAGCCTTAACGAAAAAAATAAATGAGCAGAGAAAAAGGGCAGCGCTTTGAATGCTTTCTGGTCAGTGTTGTAAATACAGGCTTTCATTTTGTATCAGAATCCTGAAAGATATGTTGTAATAACCGGCAAACTTCGGCATATACTAGGACAAATTTTAATTTTTAATTTTTTTATTTATTCTAATGTTCAATTCAAATCTGGCAATTAAAACTATATCTCTGAAAACATTATAAACCGTTGTTAAAAACAACGCATGACCCCTTATTGCACCATGAATCATGCGGTGAAAACCTGTTGGAAGGTAGGCCCTTTCGCTTATTATTAGCCAAAAATGGGATAATTACATCAAAAAATTAAAGTCCTTCCTAAGATTATTACATTACCAAAAGAATACTTTACTGGGATCCCAGCCTAATTGACCCATTTTTAGTCCCTTATAACCTACTTCACAGGAACACAAAAAAAGGCTGCAGTTATCTACAGATGGCTATTGATTTAAGATTTTTAACCTGTGTTGTTTTTGGCTAAGCAGGGTTTGACTCATTACCCGAAAAAGGCTGAAGCCCACACCCAAACCCCTATCCAGAGTCTGTGTCGGTGCCTTCAGATGCCACCCTCGCTGCGTTTCAACTTATGTGTTGGTGGCCTCTCGTTTGCAGCACAAAGAGTTGGCCATCAGGAATTCGAAGCGAAAACTGGTCATCGGCCAGCCCCTACTGGTTCCCATTGTGCCAATCCCCTTGGGATTTAACGTGGGTAGTTGATTATTGTTGGATTGGATGACTATGGTAGCTCATTATAGTTAAAGCTTTCCCGAACATTTGTTTAGCACCCAACTCTCAGAAAACAACCTCCCTTCTTTCGACCAGCAGCAGATTTCAGAAGATGTGTTCTGGACTACAGCTTATAACCAGACCTGCAACAAGATGTCTAAACCTTCTCCATTCGCATAGCAATGTGGACTTCGTATTGATTCCCTTCTTGATGATTCTAATATGCTGCCATGATGCCTAGCCGCAACCACGTTTCTAATCTTTCTTTATCCATTCTATTCCAATTTGCTTTCCTGAATTGCATCATAAACCATCATCAATGCTCATGTTCATGTAGCAGCAGATTTTTTATCGATAGATTTTTAATTTCAAGCTATCCGGCATCATCATGCATTCTGGCAGAATTGAACTCCCCTTATTTAAATATCCAAAGATGCAGAGCTGAATTGGTTGATACGGTCTGATATGGCATCACAGATCAATATTTGGGACGCGAAAGAAGCTGTCTCTGATTTGTAAATCTCTTGTAGTGACTGTGGTGAGAGGCCAACACGATGTGCATCGATTGACATGGGCCACTACTGAGAGTGATATTGATCACATGACATTGGTTATGAAAATCACTCAACATAACACTAAGGATATCTTACATGACCAAGAACTAAGATGGCTAAACCATTCAAAATGAATAAAAATTTACCTGAGTTAATGTCAGAATTATGACAACTCCATAGACAGGAAAACAGTAACATTTTTTTGCTTAAAAGATGTAAACGGGTTGCTGCTACTGGGGACTGAATAGCATTCACTCGATTTGGACTCAAACTCGGACCCTGAGTCCTTACATTATTTTTTGAAACCACGAGACCAGCCAGCTTCAATTCAACCAGCTACTAAGGGGATGCTTGATGAGGCCAGAATTGTGGAATCCTAGAGTTAAAAATTTATTTTTTAATGAATGAGAATTGCATTATAAAAAAAAAAAAGAATTTTGATTCCAGAATTATAGGTTTCTTCTTGAATCAAAATTTTTGAATTGTGATTATACTCTAGAAGGTAGAATTTTGGTTTCAGAATTTTATATTTTTTTTTCTCTTTAGGACATATGTTGTGATTGGTTTTAATTCATCAATTCTAGAATTGTAATTCATGTTTCATCAAACACATCACTTTCAATTCTTGAATCAAAATTTCATACTGTCGAATACCAAGGGAAACTAGAATGAATCTTTTTATTCTAATTCTAGTTTGAAGTGGAATTTTGTTCCTATAATTTTAATTCTACAGTCAGACTTCAGGGTCGTCAAATGCTTCTAGAAAGTATTCCAGTTTCAAATAAGCTTTGGACACAGATTTAAACTCAGATACAAAACTGAAAACTGGAAAATCGACCATGTAGCTCATCTTCTATATGCTGTTTGGTACTCACTACTCAGGTGGCCAGAGAGAAAGCTTGTGAAGGGTGTCCACTGTTCAGTTAATCAAGCCCCAACCTTTGCCAATCTACCAATTGAACTTTTCAAGTAATGTTATATATCCACTCCAAGGGAAGCAGTGTAGCTGGGTCAGACTGGGATGCCGGTGAAAGCGCAGTAATCAGTTTGATTCCCATAAGTGTTATTTTTCTAGACACGGCTGCAAACAGGCTGGATTCCGACCAGCCTGGCCGAGCCCACCTCTTGGAGGTAAGACATGTGGTTCCATCTTTCAAAGCCACCCAAAAATGGTTTCAGGCGTTTCTGTTTGTACTCAACATCCTGCTTCTGACTTCTTTGATCCGTTTCCATGGACAAATTGCTCAGAGTTGGGATTCTGAGTCTCCAAGAACGATCAACAGGCGGAGTTCAACCAACAGCCAGTGCACTTAAGAAGAATGAGCAACAACTAAATGGGCTCCCCAAGAATGAACAGACTTGCGAAGCTCATTAGCAATCTCCATGAACGATGAACAGGCTGAGTTCAACCAACAGCCGGAGTATTTATTAAGAAAAATGATCAACAGCTAATGGACTCCCCAAGAAGCCGCGTACTAGTTAATTTAGCTGTTCCATCGCTTCAAACGAAGTAAATTTCAGCCCTTTCTAATGGACTCCCCAAGAAGCCGCGTACTAGTTAATTTAGCTGTTCCATCGCTTCAAACGGAGTAAATTTCAGCCCTTTCTCAGACAGATATATATCATCAACATCATATTTTCTCTGTCTGGTGAAATCATAATTTGAGATAAACTTTCGTATTTGTTTTTCAAATTTTATCTTTATGGATAAATCCCTTAGTTCAAAACTAGGAAATCCATTCCTAGATCAGTTAATGTGAAGACAGATAGGGGATTTTATAATGGACCGAAACAATGGTACCCGATTTTTTCCAATGTTATGTCATAAAGTCTTACTTGGGGATCCAGAGAACTTAATTTAATAACATGGCCATTACATCCTCATGGTTGGAATTAAGAAGAAAAAAATCAAAATCACCCTTAAAATGCGCTTGCATTAAAACATGTTGCCGGTTCCTTATCACCTGCCCTCCGTGTCTCAATTAACCATGCTGCATCTCCACTAGACTTACAGCAAAATTTGCTTAGCAGGCAGAACTCAATATGCAAATTCAGTAATCCAAACACGTGGATCAAAAGAAATATGCACACAAAAATACCATATTGGTCGACCCTCCATATATCCCCAGATTTTCAAGGGTTTCTTTCGCAAATTAACTAACCATATGAATGTGTTCCACATGATAAAATTGCATGTTGATCAATACCTCGAGGGACCATTTTTACTGCGCACCGTCAAGCTTTTGTACAGCGTGTAGATCAAGAATTCAGAGATTGTCTATAAGTTTATCCTCAATCACATATTTTCGTAGCAAAGAGATGTCGATTCTTTAAAAAACTGTATTGAGCAGTTGCCAACGCTAGCTTTCTCAAAATTGGCCAGAAAAACCAAGTTTTGTGTGTGTGTGTGTGTGTGCCCGCGCGCCAAGTGCATGCCCATAATTCCTCAGCTAAAAGAAAAGGACACTTGTTCAGCAGATAAAATACAGACGCCATTGCTTACATGGTTGAAGAAAAAGACGTGTTAAGTTGACCAGACTAAACCTAACAACTCCTCCAATTACTTGGACGCTCCTTCCACCAACCCACAAGGCTGGAAGCCTCTGACTAATAAGAAGAAAAGACAACACCCAACAACCAAAGCAATAAAAGAACTCATTTAAAGTAAAATATCCACAGTAGCTGAAGGCTATGCCCTTGCAAGAAACCAACAAAAGAATTTGGTGGATGCATATATTTTGTGTGTCTAAACTTTTTATCATCATAAAAAATTGATTGTGGATAGAAGTATGTGAATCAGGAAATAACAAACCATGAAGCAGCTCTAGCTGTATTTGCAAAATCATTAGTCATAATTCAAGGAGAGCAAAGACTAAATCTGATCTCTCATCTTAAAAAAGGAATAAATCTGATCAGGCATCAGATTTTCGGCAGAATTCAGTATTTCCGTAGGATAACAAAAGCACGTTCGAAAGAGAACCATAGAGGAAGAATAACACAGAACAGAACACATTAGGTATATGACCAAACAAAAGGCAAATCTTTTGTCTCATAAATTGTATCGACTAAAATGAGATTGCACCTGTGAGTTACAAGCATAGGTTATTAAGCCCCAACGGCATTGAAAGAGAAATGAAAATATACTGGAGAGAAATCTCCCAAGTGATAATCTATGGCTGTGTACTAAAAAGGCCTGATCCATCTTTCACCTTTCAGTGCTACATTGCAGTGTATGAGAGGCAGAGAACCAATTGGTTCTGCCGAATCCATTTCAAGCTTACAAAGCTTAGGAACTTGAACCCAAGAACCAGTAGTTCTAGTTTAGCTAGCATGACAAACTAGAATTCATGCAGGTTCCGTAGAAAGAGTATATGTCCTACCCATATATCAGCACTACTTGTTCTTCATCGTCACACCAAATGAACTTGCAATTATAACAGAAGTGGCCATGTCCAAGAACAACCCATGCTCGATCACGCCTGTCAAGCGCAGCATTGAGTCACTTGCAGCTTCCAGGTCTCCAATTGGGCCCTTGAAGAACAATTCCACAATGTAGTTTGAATTGTCTGTCAAGAATGGTTCGCCGCTTTTGGCGCATCTCCTGAGCTTCGCCTCACAGCCCACCTCTTCAAACAGGCTCTGTAGCTTCTTAGCCGTGAATGCCCAGCCAAAAGGAACGACCTCAACTGGCACAGCCATGCCACTCTCCCCCAAATTTTCAACCATCTTTGTTTCATCAACTATAACTATAAATTTCTTGCATGCCCCCTCAATCATCTTCTCCCGGAGAAGTGACCCACCCCTGCCCTTGATCAAATTGAGCTTGGGATCGACCTCATCAGCTCCATCAATGGCCAAGTCGAGGACAGGGTGGGCCGCAAGGTCTGAAAGAGGAATGTCCCAAGCAGAGGCCTGCTTCTCAGTCTTCTTCGAGGTCGGAATACCCACAATGTCCTTCAATTTACCCTGTTTCAGCAGCTCACCAATCCTCTCAATGGCGTAAGCAGCAGTTGAACCAGTACCTAATCCTAAAACCATGCCACTTTCAACGTATTCAACGGCTCTGTATGCTGCAATTCTCTTGAGATCATCTTGTGTAAGAACAGCAGAGGCTGATGAAGGCGAAGCGGGTGAAGGAATGGGGATTGTGGGTTTCTCCATGTAAAAGAGGGGAGAGCACGGAATGGCCATTTTCATATGGCAAGGACGATTAGTTTAGGGATTAAGGACAGAACTACAAAGCTTCAAGTAGAAAACCAGCCAACCTAATAGACCAAAGCTACAATAATTAATACAATAGTTGAAGGAATATGAAAAATTGGAACCGGTAACCTACGCCGGAAATGAAACCTGAAACAATAGTGATCAAGGTTTTGCTTCTAGGCGTAGATATCGGCACCAATGACCTAAAGAAGCAAGAGAAAGATACACAACTAATCAGTACTCACAAACCACCAACTGATGAAAAGGAACTAGGACCAACTTCTTTATCAAAGATTCAAAATCAGAGCAAAAGAGTAACTACAGGTGACAAGGTGTATAAGATTAGGATACCAAACGGTAGGACCAGGAGCTTAAGCACAAAACGAAAAGAAAGAACAAAGAACAGAGGAAATGATCAATACCCACAAGCAGTCGAAGCCAGAAACGAGGCTATAACATGATCTGTAATGGGAATGAATCAAAATCCACAAAAGGAGGTGAAAATCTATGTGGGTATCCTCTGTATCAAAGCAAGAACTCCTATTTCAGGTACTCTCCTTTCTCTTGGCTACAAGAAAGGAAAGACAGAAAGAGGAGCCAGGCTTGAGAAGAGAGAAAGAGAGAGAAACAGAGGGGTGTTATCTTCTTGCAGGGCAGCAACAAAAGGCGGAGAAAAGAAAGCGCGAGTTAGGGCTTTGGTGGGGAGGTCATATTTATGTGGGAAAGGGAAGGGGTGGTCCAAAATCTTTTTGTGGTTGGAGAATCGGGAGAGCTTCTTCCGAGAAATTTGTTGGCGTCAAAGGACAGAAATTTTGAGGCGTTTGGTAACGTCTCTTGCGGCGCCCCCCCTCTCTCCCTCTCACGCCACTCCCGCGTTTTCTTCATGACGGTGATTTTTCATTTTTCCATAGTTGTTATCCAACTTATTCCTCATCGTCCTTCGTTTCCTCGGGAAATGTATACTGCGGAGAACTTCTCTGTTAAAAGCTTACATTAATGAGAAAAAAAATTGAATTATGGTTGAATGGAAGAAAAAAAAGCGCAAAATTAGTGTAAAATGCCTTAACACACGAGTGGCCCAAGAAGGTTTTTAGTTATTTGATTAAAAGGGCTTATGGAAAAGTTTTTGCATGACTAAAAATAAGAAAATTATTGCTCAGCAAAACTTTCACCATGTTTGTTTGATAGGAAAAAAGGTAACGACCAAGCTTGTACTGTTCTCTCTTAATCACTAGAAGAAAACAGTGGTAAAGAAAAAAAACCGGATCGATATTGAAAAAAAAAATGAAAACTATTAAATGCATGAAATCTTCCTAGCATCCGTGTTTCGGGAATTATCAAAAAGTGGGGCTTATGTCAGAAAAACTTAATATTAAGGCTCATTCTAGAGATTACTGCTGAAAATTGGACGGTTTGAAGAAATTTTACCTGAAAGAAATGTCGTCATGTGCTCTTATCTCTGTCCCGCTTTTCATGGCTTTATTTTGTTGTTGGTGCATGCACCTTTGTTCTCATACCTGCACCAACCACCGTGGAGTGTTGGAATAAGAAGCTTGTAGTTGGTGACAGAGGCTGAGTAAGATAGGGTTTCTGTGGGCTTTAACATCCTAAGTTTTTTTAATTTACATGTAAATTTAAAAAAAAAAACACTTGCTTTATATAAAAATTTTGAAAAACGCTATTTCGGTCCTAGTCAAAATTTAAAAACTTTAATTTGACCCGCTCAAGAAAAATTTTTTGCTCTGCCCTGGTGATGCGGTGACTATCCGGTTTAGGTTTGGGCTCGAATTTATGGATTGGAATCGGTTCGATAATCGCAACTTTCAACATGTTAAGGATGTTCAAAACTGTAAGCGCATGGTGAAATTTTGATAAAACCATGGATCTGAGGTCCCACTATGGATTTTGAGATCCTTTATTTATCACTGAGGTTCAATCTAGGTACTCAAAGCAGGCACTTGGTATGTTGAAAAAGAATGAAAGCTTAGACTCTTTTATTGATAGTAGGATAAAATATTTCTCTTGCTTTTCCAACCTCTTATGGCCGGTATGAAACCTCCCCTTCCCTTTTTTCTCAATAAAATCTCATATTCATTTAATTAGTATATTTCATTTAGCATTGACCTGAGGTTGATCTCTCCGACTTGAGATTTGTGTGATCATAAAACCACGAATCTCTCGTTTGATTGGGTGCTATTTCATTGCATCTTGTGGTGTGAATCATGTACGTAAGTTAAAAGATACATTGTATCCTCACCAGACATCGATGCAGCCTCTCTGATCCAGTGGTTGCACCACCATTTAGATGCATAGCTCGGTAACCAATGGCAGAGCCAGAAAAAATTTTTGGTGGGGCACTAATTCATAGGTTTTCATACCTGAAGGGGCACTTATATGTATAACGAAGTAAATAATATTAAACGATCTTAATGTAAAAATGAAAGAAAATTGAGAACTTGGTGTGAACACGAGCCGAGTCGAGCCCAAGTTGAGCCAACTCGTGCTCGGCACTACTAAGGAAACCTCGAGCTTGAGAACAGCTCGACGGAAGCTGCTCGGGCTCAACTCAATTAAGGCACGACAAACTCGTTTGAATAAAATTGATATTCATTGTCATTTGTTGAGCTCGAGCTTGACTCAATTAAGGCTCAACAAACTCGTTTGAATAAAATTGATTTTCATGGTTATGCAATGAGCTTGACTCGATTAAGGCAAAACAAACTCGTAAAACTCGTTTCAATATATCAACTTGTATAAAGCTTGACAAACTCGATTAAGGCTCGAGCTCGACTTTTAGTTACATGTTGAGCTCGAAAGCAATTCGATTGTTTGAACGAGTCAACTCGTGAGCTCGACTCGTTAAAATGACTCGGCTGGAACTTGTTCACGAACTGAGCTTTAACTAGTCGAGCTCGAGTAGTTCAACTCTTTGTTCACTCCTAAACTCCACTCAATGTCATTGTGGGCAACTGCCCACACGGCCCACATAATTTACTTTATTTACACACAAAAGCTTCATGAAATTTCACTTTTTCACATATAAGTGCTCTCTAGAGTTTGAAATTTAAAGTAACGATGTTCCTTAACTAAAAAATTCTAGCTCCACCACTGTCTCTTCAAGACACGAAACAAAGAAGGTAGTCCTACCAACCTAACAAGATAAGCTACTTGACCTACTTTGGTGGGACCAAGTCAAACCTGACAGTGAAAGCGAAAGCTGGGCTTAGTCAAACCTATTGACCATTAGTATGGTGCCCCCTAGAGCATTAGGTACTGATCCTTCCAAAGATTCTCTAAAATAAGAGAAGGGGCCTTTGTTCTCTGTCCCTTTAGATGGGGTAGGTGAGATATGCCAAGATCACAAAGAATCCACTAGTTGCCAAAAACTTTTGGCTCACATGATTGCTACCAACCCCATTCAAATTGTTCATGTTTTAAGAGAGTTAGCCAATTGGAAAAAATGACAAGCAAGAAGGAAAAAAAGAACACTTGAGATAGTCAAATGCCATTAATAAATGCTTGGGGATAGGTGAACCTACCAAAATGTGTGGATAAGCTGGATTAGAGAGTTAGGTTCTATTGAACCCATATTGGATCTGGATCTGGATTTGGATCTTACTGATCCATTAAGTTTTGAGAAGAAAATTATACGTGCCAAAGCTTAGTCCCAAGCATTTTTCAAAAAACTTGGGTTTGGAGACACATCTCATATGCATGTATATGTGTGTATATATGTAACAACAGTAAGATTTTAACTTTTAAGCCAAAAAATACATATATTCATGGTTTATATTTGTAAAACATAGATTACTAAATAAAAATTACCAAACTCTATAAAAACATTAGAAAATTGAACATGCCATTTCTAAGCCTTGTTTTGCATCTGCATCCGTGTTCAACTGTGTCGACGTGTGTACAAGTGTGCCGGCATATGAGGGCTACATGTGAGCAATTTGTCCACACATGCCAAAAAAAAAAATTCTTATTTTTATATTGATATTTTTGAGCAATTTTTCTCGTTTACTTAATAGTGACCATTAAAAATTCAAAGTTTAGTCACTTCGTGGCCTCTTGCAAGTAATACTAGTTAGCGTGTCTTGCCTGCAGATAAGGAGCAAGATAATTTATTTTAATTGACAGGTGCGTCACATCTATCAGATTAAAAAATTAATATCATGGCCATATAGTGTATCTGATATGGATTTTCACCCATGAATAATGATTCTATAAAAACCAAATTCATTAGATATGCATTCTGACTTAGTGATGCATCTTTCTATATAACATTTTTTTGGTAGTAGTTGCTGTCCATTAGGTGATAAGGCTTTTGGTAAACTCCTAATTTTATTTAATTACGATTCCTAATTGGATTCAAACAAACAGAGGATTTCATATCCACATTTAAGTAACAAAAACCTCGGATCTGAGCGGGAGAAGGAAGACACAACCTTAGGTCCTTGGATTTGATAATAAATCCAATATACAAACAAACAGAGGATTTGGTAGTAGTTGTGTGGCCTTCCTTACCATATACTTTCTTATTACTATCGAATCAGTTGCTAATAAAATGATAAGAAATCCAATTTCCAAGAATTTGCTAAAGGCCATCATTTTTCGCCTGGTTACTTTATGTCTTCATCTATCAATGTGCAAAGGTGACAGCTTTTGGACGACTAAATATTTAAAATCCGCCGTTGGAAACATCAAAATTTTGCTAACAATGTCATGAATAGTTGCTACATGAAAAACTATTGTTGATGCTTATGTAGCTAAAGACTTTTAGCGATGAGTTTTAATTATTTTGCCACTCGGTAACAAGTATGATGTGTTGCTCCTGGACTAAACTTGGTGAACCAGATTAATCCATATTGTTGATTCTTACTGCTGGTTTTTTGGGACTCTTGTACATAGTGCTCAGTTGATCACCTGGGTAGCTTATGTGTGCTGATTTATGATATTTAAAGGGTGTTTGATATTATAACACGTATCCCACAAAGCATTATATATTCCTTAGGCTCATTTTTGAGAAGCAATCCTTTATCATATGAGGAAAAAAAGCATCACCTTTATCATATTGACTAAGTCCATTGTCACAAAACATGCTGTTTTAAAAAAAAAAAACGCGTATTATATGCCAAAATCACCTTTGCCGTATGTAACGGGAATAAAACGCGTTTAAAAAAAAACATCAAAAAACAAAAAACATGTATAATACCCATATAATACACGTATTGTACATTTTTTTGCCGTTTTTTCTCGTTTTTGTTGTTTTTTATTAATGTTCATTTTTTATAATTTTTAATATGTATTAAATGTTTAATTTTTAAAAAAAATTTGCCAAACTTTTCTCGTTTTAATCCCGAGATATAAAAATTTTGTCGTATTCTACCCATCTTTTTTCTCGCCGTTTAATACCCGTACCCGTTTTTTGTGACAATGACCTATGTCAAACAACCAAACTATTCAATCTTGAAGGTGAAAGAAGCAAAATATTCAAATCTTCAATGTTTTCCAAGCCGTTCTTTTTCTCTTGGATGTGGACATATACCAACCCTTCGACCCCACCCTCATCTCTAGTTTGGCAAGTTGCCGGCCGCTTATATATATGAATAAACTTGTTTTCTTATCCCTAGAAGGCCACCATTGACATTATATATGTATATATACTTTTGATTACAATGAGCAGTTACAAGATATTTATTTCAAAGTTCACTTTAAATAACTGTTCAATGATTTTCCTCTTGCATTGCCGAAGATGGTTATCATTTTGATAATGTAATTGCTCCTTATTCATTCCTTGCTTTGATAATGATAATCTTATGCTGATCATCATGCTGCGTAATCAATTTCCTTCTACTTTCACCCCCTTATGTATATCTCCAAACAAACATTCACACACAAATTCGTAGGTCGTGTTTGCTTGGTACTCTAAAAAAACCCTCCTCTTTGACTGTTTAAAGCATGTCAAATTCAAATATTGATGGATGTGGTAGATGGAGGAGTTGGTTTCGTTGGCAACTTTCATAATTTCTGTTAGCAGCGAAAAAGATAAGTTCATCCATCTGTGTTCTCAAGTGTGTTCCGCATCCAGATCTTTTGTTGATCTTCCAATATCCTTTGATAGTTTTCTCTAGCTTCCTGAGTTTTTTCTTTTCCCGAGTACATGTTTGAATGAGATACACCTCAACAAATGATGGGGTAGAATTCAGTAGTAGAAGTACGTATGGGTTGTGTGGGCAACTGCCCACATAGATCCACATAAGTTCTTTTATAAACATGTTGGGACCTTATAGTCGTTTACTTATTTATGTGTCGATTGTCCATAAGGCTGCGTTTGGTTGCAAGGAAGAATTTAACGTGGTAAATTTACCATGGTAAATTTTTTTGGAAAAAATACAAGATGAAATTTAACCTTCTTCCGATTTAAGTTAAAATTTGTGAATATGTTACTTGTCTTGGACGATTCAGCGAATAGGCCGACTTACCAATTCAGTTGAATTCCTTGTGAATCGGTTAGAAACATTAAAGAATCATTTAAACAAAATGAAAAATATTATAAAAATAATTTAATGAAAAAATCTGCTGGCACATTAAAATGTAATTAAGAGTTGAAAACGAGGTGCCCTTTGTTCACACAAATGGAAGGATCCATCCGATTGCATTGGAAAATGAAGAAACAACCGCCCCTTGAACCGAGCACATAATCTAATTGGCTTATCATAAATTTGATTAGAAATTTAGAATCTAATCTCAATTACACTACCAATATAAATTTTACTTTATGTAGAGTTTAAGAACTGCCATATAGAATGCATGGACATTGTATATGTGATATTTATTTAGAAGTGAACGTAAATCCCAACCCAGTCTGATATTCATCTAAAACAAGAATCCAAATATAATTAGATGTCACCTCTTAAATCCAAATCCAATATAGTATGCCGTCGAGGGTAATCGCGGCATACTATATTTGAGTAGATTTGTATGTAAAATAAATATATTCAACCCAGAAAAATTTGAAATCCAACATTTAAGTTGTGCTTGATATTTTTGGATCTTAGATTTGAAACTGCATAAAAAAAAGTGTGTTTTGAGAGATCTTCTGTAACATAAATTTTAAATTCATGCTACATGTAGTTAAGGACACGTAGAAAAAGGGGGAGTTTGGTCTCTCGCAGGGCACGTTTGTTTTATCACGGACCGTAGATCTGGAGTGCTTGAAACAACTAAGAGTTTAGATCCCTCAACCATCACGACTGGGTATTGGGCCTGGCTCATAATGAGTCAGGCCCGGGTCAGCCCGATATAGAAAACCTTGGTCCGAGCCCAGCCTGCCTTGGAAAACCTGAGTGCGGTCCAAGCTCAGGTTGATTAAATTTTAAAATATATTTTTAAATAAAAATTTACATAAATATAATTAATTCTACTACAATATTTTAAATATATATAATAATAAAAAATTTTAAAACTCATTATGAGCCAGCACCAGTAGGGGTGGGTATCGGGCCGGGCCGGGCCGGCCCGGCCCGCTAACAGTCGGCCCGGGCCGGCCCTTCGGGCCTGAAGCCCGGGCCCGGGCCCGGCCCATTTATATTGCCGGGCCGGGCCCGAGCAGGTTCACCATAAATCAGGCCCGGCCGGGCCGGGCTTCGCTAAAAGGATATATCTCCTCATAAAATCGCAAGGGTCTGCTGTATTTCACAAATAGTCAAATACTAACACAAGTTAGTCTGCTCGGGGAACAAAAAAAAAAAAAAAAAGTGTCCGTTCAGACCGCAATTTCATTATTTCCTGTTGACTAATGGCCTTCTGCGCTTAG
>JAANDH010000205.1:155766-350000 GCA_011799765.1 Nymphaea thermarum | reverse complement strand
GTGATTTCTCTAGATGTTGTGACAAGCTGAGCATGTTTAATATGTATGCTCCAGCTTGAGGGGGAGTGTTGAAATGAAGAAAAGTTTATGTTTTAGGGGGTTCGATGTAATATTAAAGAGTTATAGCTCTCTTTAATATTTTTATGGTTTTTGCTTATGGTATTATGTAAATCTCTTGTTTTACCCTAAATCTCTTTTACAATAGAGATTAGGGCCATCGTAATAGATTGAACTTTCTCAATCTCTCGTCTGCCTCTCTCTCTCTCTCTCTTTGTTTGTCCGCTGCAACACATACAAACTGGAAAAAGGAATATGAATTCCCTTTCTTGAGGCACTTACAAAGGTCATTGTGCATTCAGCACCAACCACTTGGGATTTGGATGTGTCTAACTGAAATTTATGCTAATAATCTTCAGTAAAAATAAAGTTAAATGAGCCACTACTTGTTGGGGTAGGAACTCTCTGAAAACAAAGACCACATTGTGGCTACTTCTCACTAGAGATGCTAGAGGATACCAATATAAACAAACTCAGCAAAATGGCATGAACGAGTAACCTTAAAACCATCCTGTTGCAGTTAATCACAGGCAATGTCAAGAGATTGCACTGCAAATTGAAAAGCCATCACGTTGCAAATAACAAGCTTGGACAATTTCTAAATCATGCAAAAACGGCAGGTGAGCTAAGAATGTTACTGTGACACAATTTCCTCCAGTGCATTATCTAGATTGTAATAACACCAAACCACAAGGAAACCATCATACAAAGATAAGCCCATTAACAGATTTCATAAAACCATCCAAAATCTCAACTAAACCAGGCAGCTCATGAAGAGAGATCATATGCTTATAAACGATTCAAAATTGTGACTAGCCATTTAATGGAACAAAAATTCTAAAGATAATATTTTTTGTGTTACTACGTCTCACCTTGAGAATCAGAGATATCAAAACATTAATACATCATATGCCATGCTAAGACCCTGGCTTCACAAATGCATGTCGCACGTCTTAGTATACAAGTTTTTAGTTCCACAAAAAACTTTCCACCTGTAAACTCTCAATAGAAGATGTAATGCAAGACACCACCATGAAAAATCTAGTAACCCTAGTGACAATTGAAAAGGCATTGGCAATCTGACAGCATCCACAGGCTGCTATGATTCAAATGATAATATGTTGTAAGGGTCAGGGACTGACAGATATCATTAGATTAGAAATTGTAAGACCAGATCAGCTTGAAGTTCTCCAACATCAAGTTGAAAAAGAACATTGGCCATAAAAAGCTACAGAAAACCTTCTAAATTACAGAGGGAATGCTATTGGTTTTATTGCTTGCTGCAGAATAAAGATAGAGAAGGTTTTATCTTTTCATTAACATGCCATTATTTATAAACTCTGTAGAAACACGAACAAGAAGAGGAAGAGAAACAATGATCACGATGTAACGTGGAAAACCCTCAACACGAGGGAGAAAAAACCACGAATGAGGAGGAGTTGGTGCCCACTAGCCGCCAGACTCTCTCTCTCCTTAGATTCTCATTACACATAAGGATTAGGGTTACACGACTTAAGTAGTGCCCAACAAGGGCTACAAGATGGGTCGGGTATGGATCCGGACCCGAAACATAAGATCCGTCAACACTCCCCCTCAAGTTGGGCATACATATCAAACATGCCCAACTTGGATACATTCCTCTCAAATGAAGCTGAAGGAAGAGCTTCCGTTAGAACATCAGCGGTTTGGTCTTCAGACTTCATGTAAGGTAAGATCAACTCTTTCGCATCAATTCTTTCCCGAATGAAGTGACGATCAATTTCAACATGCTTTGTTCGGTCGTGAAGAACATGATTGTTGGCTAAGTTGATTGCAGACTTGTTATCACAATACATCTTCATAGGTCCTTCAATCTCTATTCCAATGTCAGTCAGCAATATCTNAGCTTGCCAAGATCTTTGAGATCGAATTCTGTAGCCAGTAACCCTTTTAGCTTGATAATCTCCTCCTCATCATCTCCTGTGACAATCATGTCATCCACGTAGACCAGCAGGAGAGTAACCCTGCTCTCCTTCTTCTTCACAAACAGAGTGTGATCTCCATTTCCTTGTTTGTATCCATGACGTATCATCACTCTTCTCAATCGTTCGAACCACGCTCTGGGTGATTGCTTAAGGCCATATAAGGCCTTTTTTAGCTTACAACATTTTTCTGGTTCTTCATATCCTGGAGGCATATGCATATATACTTCTTCTTCGAGGTCACCATTAAGGAATGCATTCTTAACATCTAGTTGATACATCTTCCACTCCTTCATCACAGCTAGGGATATAACCACTCTCACTGTCTTCATTTTCGCAACGGGAGCAAAGGTTTCAAAATAATCAATTCCATATTTCTGGCTAAATCCCTTGGCCACAAGTCGAGCTTTATATCTTTCAACACTCCCATCTGGTTTGTACTTGATGGTATACACCCATTTGGATCCAACTAAGTGAGCGACTTCAGGAATCTTCACCACTTCTCATGTCATATTTCTTCTCAGGGCATCCATTTCTTCTTTCATTGCATCAACCCACTTGGAGTCATTTTGAGCTTCAGCAACAGTCCTGGGGATCACAGCCAAAGAAAGAGTAGATACAAAGCATTTGTAGTCCTTCCTCAGTCTAGAATATGAAACAAAGTTACCAATAGGATGTTGAGTACATGACCTGACACCCTTTCGCAGGGCGATGGGAAGCTCTTCACTAGCAGCAACAGTCTGAATCTCTTCTTCAACAGGTTGCTTCTGCGCACGACTTGGGTCATCCAAGGAAGGACTAATTGGATTGGGAGTAGAACTCTCATCACCTGTCATCTCATCTGTACAAACTTTTCACCTAGAGTAAACTTGCCCAAATAGACGATTGCATTTCTCTTCTGCCTCAGTGGAACACTCTCCATTTTTCTCATGTTCATGTACCTCACTAGAAGGACCATTTTTCTCTTGTTCATGCACTTCACTAGATGGGCCAACATAGTCACGCCTGTAGTCCAAAAATTTTGTAAACTGAATTTCCGGACTCTGATAATACTCTTCCTGTGACATAGAGTACTCCTCCTGAAGAGGATTCTCACCAAAATAGGAAACATGTTCAAGGAAAGTGACATCTTTGGTAACATAGGCCCGACCAGTGGAAGGGTCTCGACACTTGTACCCTTTTTGAGTGGGAGAATACCCTAAAAAAATGCCCTTTATAGACCTTGGATCAAGCTTTTTAATGTGAGGACTATGATTGTGAATAAATCAAACACAACCAAAAACTCTGAGTGGAAGAGAGAAAGGTTCACGACTCCCCGGTAACATAGAGTGAGGCATCTTCCCATTCAACACACGACTAGGCAACCGGTTTATAAGATACGAGCACAGCATCCCCCCAATACCTTTTTGGAACATGACGTTGAAAAAGAAGAGCCTGAGTCATATTCAATAACTGACGATTTTTTCGTTCAGCAACTCCATTTTGATGAGAGGTATAACTACAGGAAGTCTCATGAATAATTCCCTTTTTTCGAAAGAAGCTATCAACAGACTGACACATATACTCTCGAGCATTGTCAGATCGAAATGTCTTAACAGATGCTCCATATTGAGTTTCCACATAAGCAATGAAAGTCTCTATGACAGTAGGAACTTCACTACGGTCTTTCAGCAAGTAGACAATAGTGTTACGAGAACAATAATCTATAAAGGTGATAAAGTATTGAAAACCATGATAGGAAGGAATCCCTGCAGCCCCCCACACATCAGAATGAATCATGGCAAATACTTCATTAGACCGATGGCTAGACAAAGGGTATGAAGCCCTAACATGTTTGGCCAAGTGACAGACATCACAAGACACATAGTCATATCTAACATGGAACATATATCAGGAAACAACTATCTAAGAAAGCCAAAAGGCAAGTGTCCAAGACGCTCATGCCAACGTAGAAGCAACTGAAAGGCGTCCTCTCTATTCTTCGTGGCTTGGCTGACTGCCGTCATGAGAGCCTGAGCAGCACGCATAGGTAAACGATAGAGCCCGTCAGAAGCTAGACCAATCTCAATCCTCTTCCATGTCACCAAGTCCTGCATAACACAGCGATCAGCGGAAAATATAAGTTCACAATTTAACTCCTTCGTGATCTTGCTAACCGACAAGAGATTCAAGGGAATATGAGGAACATGTAGAGCATTGTGGACTAAGAACTTGTTCAAAAGCGGAAGACTCCCTTTTCCAGCCACAGAGATAGATGAACCATCGGCAAGCGAAACACGATCATTTCCTGATGAAAGCTTATACCCATGAAAGACCTTGGGATCGCCGGTCATGTGGTGAGTAGCGCCACTATCAATGATCCACTCTCCCATACGGCCATCCGCCATCACGTCTATAGATGAAGAAGTTGCCATAATCACAAATAATCCAACAGGAGGCACGAGTAGCGATACAACAAGAGAGGCACCGGTGACAACGGAGAGCACCAACAGGCAGGAATATCCTTGGATAGAATCACAAGAACGAGAGAAAAATCAAGTTCTATCTAGAAAAGAACAATAAAGAGAAAGGTAATATCTTCACCGAATTCCCAATCAACCCCAAGAGTGAACGGAATGTCGATTGGGGGAAAGGATCGTCGATGTCGCTCGACGGAAGCGGTTCCTTCTCTCTCTCGGGTTGCAATCTCCCACGGGTAGAGGTTGCGCCACACGTTCTCCTTGCCGTAAGACCAATTTAACCCCGGTCTTTTGTAAGGAAAGGGGGATGCGATCGCTGGCGAACGTTGAGGCAATCCTCAAGTTACTCTCCTCTCCTCCTTTACGTCATCTGCCAAGTCACAAACCAGCCACCTCTTCTTGCACGGTGGGCGCCAAAAAAAGATGGAATCAAAGATCAACCAATCAATATATTGCAGGTAAGAGACGGATGCACTTCACCGGATTTGCAAAAAGACCCCTAGGAAGTGACGTGAATAGGGGGAGGCAAGTCTAGGAAGAGGTTAAGCACGCATATCTTCATTCTTCTCCGATAGGCAAGACGACGACGCAAAAGGCAGCGGTGCAAGGGACAACGGCGACGGCGTCGATCAACAACGCAAGAGCGACGTCGCAAGAGGAGTGACACCGGCGGCGGCGGAAAGAGCGACGGTGGTATTGAGTATAGCGGCAGTGGCAGCGGCGGCGGCAGCGGCAGTGACAGCGGCGGTGGCAGTGGCAGCGGTGGCGGCAGTGGCAGCGGCAGTTGAGAGATATTAGGGTTGAAACTTCACAAACCCTAAAAATTTCTCAAACTCGTCGGCTCTGATACCATGTAGAAACACGAACAAGAAGAGGAAGAGAAACAATGATCACGATGTAACGTGGAAAACCCTCAACACGAGGGAGAAAAAACCACGAATGAAGAGGAGTTGGTGCCCACTAGCCGCCAGACTCTCTCTCTCCTTAGATTCTCATTACACATAAGGATTAGGGTTACACGACTTAAGTAGTGCCCAACAAGGGCTACAAGATGGGTCGGGTATGGATCCGGACCCGAAACATAAGATCCGTCAACAAACTCCATAGAAAGAGGCAAAACCAAATTGGTAGTTGACGCGATAATTTCTAATTCATGCATTACAACATCTAATAATCATTCCGAGCGACCATCATTTCTCCTTCTTAACATCACAAAATGCCAGACCAGAGTGAAGCATATGACATTATCAGAAGCAAGCTAATCAACTCGGCAGATGGCTTGCAGATAGATCTGGCACTCATATCTAGCTCTGCTACCATCATATGAAACAAAGTCATGATCTAGGAACCTTTCTGCCTCTTAAGTTTTGAACATCTGAGAAGGAGATCATGTAGGAATGGATTAATTGGGATAGAATACAGATCAAATAGGTCTGGACGATTACAACCGTGTCATAATCTTGATGACTCTTTATCATTTTTGTGATCTATTCAGCTGGAAGACTAGGAGCTAGACATAGACCTCAGATGGTAGAACCGTCATCTGTATAATCTTCAAATCTTGACTGCCTTGAACTATCAGCTGCGAGTTAGTTGGTCTAATGGTGGTTTGACAAAAGAAATCATGGGAACGGCCTAAACTCAAGGATTTACATTGTGTAGGTAAAAGACAGTTCTCAGAACTGCCGATTGCTATGGTTTACCAATTTACCTAAGAATAATGAAAATGTCATCTGGTAAAGCCTCTCAATTAACTGTCTTTCATCCAAGAGGGAAGAAAGACATTATTGCACATTATGGGTCAGAAATTATGATTGAACTCACATGAAATCTCTGCTAACATTTTTCATTGTCACAAAAGTACTTCAAGAATCCTTGCACTGGCCAAGCCCCACCAGTGATGAATGATGGAACTATGGTTATTCCACAAATGAAGTGATTTATAAAGGAATAAATCAATAAACAATGGAGAAAGAATTTCAAATGTTTGGAGGCAATCACATCTTCTTTGAAAAGCGAAACAATGCCCCTAAAAACCAAGAGAAAACGGCAGAAGGCAATATGTGTGTGTGCATGTGTACTTCAAACGGACGCCCACTTGTTAACTAGAATCTAGAAGCTTCTAAGCATGGAACGTGTTCTAAATTATGTCACTTACCTGGAAATCCTGAACCTGTTTTTGTTGTTCAGCTTGCCACTGACCAATAACACTCAGAAATTCTCCGACCGTTGATTCAACCCGCTCAGTAAGCGCCTCTGCGAAAGCCTTTCCAAGGAAAAATGCATCTAAAACCGCTTTGCTATCATCTTCACCTGCACAATACCCATGCTATTATGCTAGAAAAAGGCACTAATGCATGAAATTGTCGTACCTATGATTCCCATGTTCGAGCTACAGGCTATGTAGAAACAATCTGAAAAGGAAACGAACAAAGAACACTGGCATAGCTACAATCTTATAATCCTATACTTTCGTTGAGGGTGCGGCAATGACGTCAGATTTGATTTGCGAACCCAAATTATTTTCTCAAAAAAATCGGAAGATTGGGCTACCTGACCCAATTAAATTCGTACACTGTAAGCGATTTAAACCCCGATAGTAGAAAAAATACCAAAATTAAAACGGCTAAACTGTAAACAAATTGAAACTTTACACCATCGGGCATGCAGACTGTGTGGTCCAAAAAAATGCCCAAATGATTATTTGGTACCTGTAAAGAAAAATCTGAACCGATTCAGCAAGATTCTGTCAAAACTCGTCGCAGTAATTAAGCATAAGCAGGGATTCACGAATACAATCCAATCCGCTGATCTTTGAGAGGGCTGGTGAAGCCCGATCCCCCATTCCCTCCGTTTAGGTCATAGAAGATGTGGGAAGTCCGCCCAGACTGCATTCATCTTGTCCAGACTGGTATAAGAAATAGTATAGTGCCATAGCAAATAGGATGAAAGCCCACGCAGGGTTTTCTGAATCCAGTAAGCCTTCATTCGAGTTAATGAAGAAGGTAGTTTCGACCATTAATGCTCGTCAGCAATGGATATAACAACTTATGTGCCTTCTCCCAGTCCAGTGACCGTGAAGCACTAGATACTAACGGAGTAACCAACAGATATTTTAGCTTTGATAATCACGACTGGGTTGAAAAAGATATACAATTCTCAAATTAGACCCACTGTAGCCATAAATGCATGGCGCCGTTTCGACGAAAGCATGTAAATTGAGAACAACACAATCCCGAAGCATGAAGAGAGACAGAGAGAGAGTACCGGCATTAGGCGATTGACAGCGGATGCATTGGACGCTCGCTCTTGTCGCGTTTGTGGTTGAGGCGAAGAGGACGTGAGGTCGAGGCGAATGTGTCGTCGGAAAACATCGGAAAGACGATTTCGGCTGAAGGGAGAGAAGGTAACCGCAGCCTGAAATCGCGCCCATTTTTTCCCGCACCCCACGTATTCGCGCTCTTTGCCTCACCCGCTCGTTTTGAAGGCGGTTTATCACATGCCTTCTTGATCCTCTTTATTTGAGATTTGAGTGAAATGCATCGTTCATCCACCGTCTGCAATTTAGATGAGTTACTCTTATAAGCAACAAACTGACGGCTGAAGTTTCATCAGCTCACCAATCCCACCACTTACAATATGCCCTTCGAGCCAAACAATAAAAACAATATAAAAGGTGTTCATAAATATTCCGATTTGAGCGAAGTTCAACTCTTATGATTTTGCTGCCAAACTTTCCTATTATTTGTTTTAGCCTCCTAAATTTTTTCTTCCTCAAAAAATGTATTCGGGATTAAAATTTTTTTCTAATTCGTCACCGTGCAAATTCACGTTGCAACTAAATCTTTCGCATCTTGAAGGATTGGCGTGGGCAATCGCCTACGCCAAACGCATCATAGTTTCGCTACTGCTTTAGCCACACTTTGAAGTACAAATATTTGTTTATCGTTTTTTTCTAATGTTAGTTTCAAATAAGGTTTTAACTTTGATCATTGTTTTTAAAGTCTCGTTGCAATATAACTTTAAATACAAAGAGGATAATCATATAATTTATTTACGTATGAAAAATAAAGAGAACTTTTTCACATCAATAACAATGTCTAAACACGAGTAAATATATCTTCAAACGTGACGCCATTAATTATACTCTTTTTTAGCCGTTGTCCCCAGAAGCAATTTCACAAATGCGAGGCCCGTGATCGAATTTATGGCTCAGTTATAGGCACTTACTTGCATGAAAAAATTTCAATAGAATAAGAGCGTCCTAAAAGGTGACCTTTTTGGTGGGCGCGATTACAGTTGTAGGCACACTCGAACGGAAAAAAAAAAACAAATAAAAAACATCTGAAGACATTTAAAAAATATTTAAGACAGCGCGTTTGATGTAATGAGGGACAACCAAAATTTGGTGGAATGGCACTAAAATATGTCCGCATGATCCAATAAATTACCTGCCTTCTTGGTTGGTTGTGAACTCGTATCTCATCGAATTGATCAATATCAACCATTCCCTATTTAGGGTGCATGTATTTTTCATATGCTTTGGATTCTGAATACAATCTTCCAACGCAAGGAATCTCGCTCAACTGAAAATAGCACATTTGGCAAGCAAAATGTGAAGTCCAACTTGTTAGGCAGTCCTGCTCTATCCCGACGAATCATGGTTGATTGGGTTACGACAATAAATCAACACCTAAATTATTTGGCTTTGCAATGAGGAGGCACATGCATGAAAAGGGTGAGGATAAGACTCTGAAATAGGTTGTAGGAAAACTAATTAGCCATGCTATTAGTTCATTATTTAGTTTCTAATGGCTCGGGCTTTGTTTGCTATGCAATATTTGACGATTTCGTTATATCAAAGTAAAACTCAAGGTAGCGTTTGATTATGTTTGGACTTAAGATCATAAAAGGGACTCATCTTAAATTCATAGGCATAACAAACATAGGATCTGAATGCAATTAAATGTAAGCATCGGGCTGAGTACTTGATGGGATTTCGAGTACTAACTTCGGCAGCACCCGGCTCGGCCCAACACAATTTATATTATAGAATTATGTTTAATATATATATATATTGTAAATATCACATTTATATATTAAACATACATATTTTATTTATTTCTTATTAACATCGGGTTCAGCCCGAGCTAGGGGGCACAAGCTCCCGGCTGGCCAAAGCCCAACCTCAAATCGAGCTGGGTAAGGTCAGTTCAATTACCCAAACCTAATGGGGTGCCTTGCCTATAGCAACACTAACACAATCTTTCATTAATATATCAAAAATATTTGATGACTGTTGCATCATGGGAAGACCATATTAATGTTCATGTTGCCAACTTTTCTACTAAGATTATCACTATGCTTCAAATCCAAGCTAAAGGCAGCAAGGAAGTTTGACAAAAAAAGTCCATGGATTTGCAAGGTTCACAAATTCATCGTCACCATTGCATGCTTCAAACATAGGATTTCAGTTTATCGTTACAAATCAAGAATAAAAAATCATAGTATATGCAATTATAACAACTTAAAATCCCTAATATTAAGATAATGGGTTACGAAACACACCGTTAATGAGATGTATTTATTCACATTTTGACCTAGTAAATGAACATCGTCAGTAAGGTGCACACGCGGCACGCATCAGTCGATGGCTGTTTTCTTGGGGCCTTCAGGGACGTCTTATTTATTCTAACGTCGTTCCTGAAAGAGGTTTTGGACCGTCGATGTAAGGAAATTCGACGGTAGGAAAAGCTACCTTTTCCAAGACAAGCAAGGGGAGACTCACGCAATCGTTCCTCTTCCTTCGTGTAAGGAGTGCCCTTTAAACGGCGAGTTTCGAGCTTTGCCATCTCCCTCCCCCTTTCTCTCTCCTGACTATAAATAGGAGACTGGTCTAAGGCCCCAAATTTTTGCCCCTTCCAGAGATTTCCGCGAAATATGAACTCGTTCAGGAGCTAGGGCAAAGGTACAGATTTCCGTCTACTTTATTTTCCTCAATTGTGCTGCGTTTTTTATTATATTACAATTTTCTGTCCTCCTTCGTTCTTCTTAGACCATTGTGCTCGTTACATTGAAGCGCATCATTGCCTGTTGTCCTAGGGGCGAATTTTGGCTAGGCTATTTTATTTCATTATGATTTATTTTATAGTCGTCATGGTTTAACGTGGATTTCTAAGCAATATCGGCGGTGATCATTCTTTATCTAAACGTGTAGTGGTTGAGAATCTATGCTGTTTAGCTTATTCGGCGGGTTGGCTGTCGATTATTGGCTCGTATTGGAGTCTGAAGCAAAATGGAAGCTTGTTTTGGCATGGTGTTTCAAATTTAGCTTTCTGCAACGTTTGGGTGAGCTCCAATCTTGTTTTGGCGTGGTCTTTTTTTTTTTTTTCTGAATATACTTGTTTCGAGAGTTTTGCAAAAAGCAGTCGATTTGTTGTGCTTGTCTAATAACATATCAGAAGGGGAAAAAGACTAAACATTGAGAGTACACGTAAAGAGAAACGCATGCAAAACAGGAATGGAAGCGGTTCAATAATTACTAATGCTACCAGTTCAGGTGGGTAAAAAACCCAAAGGACGAAGAAATGTGAATGTATTACAACGTATAGTTTCCACGAGTGGTATACCATTTTCGCTAACAGAATGACACGTTTCAGATTTTATTATTCCATTTAGCTGAGAAAAGAGTTTGACAGCATCAAACCATGGGCATTGGGCAAGCAACTGCATTTTGGAATAATTGGGTATGAATCACAAGAAAAATAATATGAATTTGTTATTTGTTAATGCTCATGGACACCGTAAAATGAAAAAGCTCAAAAACTGAGTGGAAGAAAACATGATCCATTGTGTGAATGGTCTATAAACCAATTGGACTGTCCAAAGATGTTGTTGTAACATATATTGACGGTTTGAGGATGTCCCTTTAAAACCAGTAGCTCAATGTGCAATCCAGTTTGTAGGCAGCAGTTCAGTAGAACCATAATTTAGGGGTGTGTGTATGTGTGATGTGTACTAGTCCATATATAGACACACTGTTAATATCTGGATAATTATATTTTAATGGCTGTTTGAGTTGTTTCATTTTTTTCTGGAGACTATCCTTATGTTATTTGCAATCTTTTGAACTGGTGCAGGTTTTGTGCTGGAGAATTATGTT
Source organism: Nymphaea thermarum (assembly GCA_011799765.1). Lineage (NCBI taxonomy): Eukaryota > Viridiplantae > Streptophyta > Magnoliopsida > Nymphaeales > Nymphaeaceae > Nymphaea > Nymphaea thermarum. The sequence goes on along the minus strand of JAANDH010000205.1, from coordinate 338,361 downwards.
ACCCACCTACTAACCGTTGAATTTCTGTGAGGCTTGGTAAAGCTATGCGTTTGTCTTCTATCCGGAATATTAAGTGTCAAAATGCCTGGCTTACCTTTGGTAGTTCGTGAAACAACGTATATTCTTCTTCTTTACTGCTGCTTATTTTTTTTATAGCTGTTTACGTATTTGAGGTCATGTGGGTCGGATGGACCTTCCCTTGTATTTGTAAATGATTTGCTTTATTTTCTGAATTAGGATCTGATGACTGTGATCTCTTTTGGTCGGTGATCTTGAATACTAGTCTCTGCAATTGGGCATCTATCTATGTAGGTTATTTGTGTTCTAAAATTGTACTTGTTTGGTATTGCATGAATTTCTCTATTAGAGTATCTTGATTCAATGCTTTTCTTAAATATTCAGCTATAATGCACTGTATTCTATGCAGTGTATTTGTGTAATATAGGAGGGGGGTTATATGAATTGGCATTCTGGTGCTCTGAATGGCCATGAGTACCAGCTACCCTAGATGGCTAGATCAGATAAACATTGTGCGACAGGTTTTATTCCATGCATGCAAGATATTCATCTCTACTGCTGTGGCAGCATTCTATGTTATAACTGTTTTTGCTGGCAGCTTTGCCCACTACTCCAAGTTTGTTTCTTCATGCTGTTTTTGCACTAGATGTGATTGCATGTTATAGTTGCTATCTCTGTCCAAGCTTTTTAGTCCCCCTTTCTTCTTTTCAAAATTTTAATTATCCTATTTTTGCTGTTATTCTTGTACATAATGCAGGAATCTTGGGTGCAGTTGCAGTCATCCTAGGACTGTAGAACAAATGTGCCGTCAAGATTCTAGGGTCCATTTATCCGCAGAAGAGGCTGCAGCAGCTGAAGAAAGTCTTTCTGTTTACTGTAAACCTGTCGAGCTCTATAATATTCTCCAACGTCGGGCTCTACGGCATGTAAGTCTTCCCCTCTTTCTGGTTTAAGGTGATTATCTGTGTTCTTGCCTTTGTGGCACAGTTAGAAGTTCCCTTTTGGGTAAGAGTATTTTAACATTCTATCTGTATCTAGATCATAAGAGAATAATCTAATAAACTCTTTGTGCTTCAGCCATCATTTCTTCAACGCTGTTTGCATTACAAGATACAGGCAAAACACAAAAAAAGGTAACTCTTCTTTATCGTTTTGCTTATTGTCCTTCCAGCTGTACTGTTCCACTTCACCATTTGACAATCAAATGCATGTTTTTGACACCTTGGATGCTTTTACATTTTTAACATCTGTCTATACTTTCATCAGAAAATCCATCCTTCCACACTTGGTGTTATTGTCTGATTATGAATTAGTGCACAGGAAGTTCATCTTGTACTTGGAATTTGGGAAATTGAACATCTTTGCATTAATGGGTTTGGTTTGAAGGTCAATAACGATGGTGTAACTGTATCTGGTTGTCTGCTTCTGGATTCATCTACTTGTTTAGAGTCTTAGACACCTCAAATTATGTGCCTTTTTCAGGTCCTTCCACCATACATCATTTTTTCTAAAAACACTGCTTTGCACTTGTTGGCTGTTTTTTTTATAGTATTGTAAGTGTCAATCGAGAAGATAAACCATTATCTGGTAATTCACATGATTCTTAGATGGACTAACATAAGAATTGCATCAAATTTTAGAAATTAAAGAAAAATCTGTCCTCACGATCCTTTAGTATGGCTATTCTAAATTTATGTAGACAAAGAACAGCCTGTTGAATCTGTTGTTGGCACAATTTCATGCCCAACAAGATCTTGGAAACTTGTCAAGCATTGGCAACAAATATCCGACCATTAAGCAGGTTTAGACCCGCATGACAGGATGTTGTGTAGATAGAAAGACATGGCTGTTTGCATGGTCGTGTCCAAATGACTTGTAAAAAAGTGAGGTTACTGGGCTAAAGATGTGCGTGTGGCATGGATTTAGATTCTCAGAACCTGGCTGCTGCTTATCAAACTTTTCATTTTCATGCTTAAATGTTGTTGTTTTGTTTTTTACAATGGTTTTATTAACTTGATTGCTACTTAAATGAGAGTTATCTGATTGGATTATGATTCTCTTAAATTTGTAGAATACAATTAACTATTTCACTTCCCGCATTTGTCCCTGATGGAGTGGAACTGCAAAGCTTCTTTCCCCTCTTTGTACTCCTAGCTGCACCTGTTTCTGATATTACTGTGTCAGAGGTATAATTTTTTGTTTAATTGCTTAATTGTTAAAGATGTATGAGGAAATGTGGCACATATATCATGCTCTTTTACATTCTACAACATTTGTATAGCCACTCGAAGCATGCATAACACTGAGATATATTGCAAATGTGGAAATAATTTTTAAGCTACCTTGCAGAAATCTGTGAACTATCGGATCATTCGGGCATGTCCAATTACTGCATGCAGTGAATTTGGAAGAAGAGATCAGACAGAAGCTAGTTTTATTCTTCCCGAGATTAGGAAGCTATCCGTTGATGCTAAATCTGGCAACGTCGCAATCTTATTTGTTACTTTTGGTATGCATTAGGTTATCTAGTTTTCTTCCTATCCCTATAGTTATGTCCATGCTTTTTGACTAGTACTTGTCTGTCGCAATTTGTAGGGGAATTGATAAACCAATCTGCAGATGGCAGCATTTCTTCTTCTGCATTTCTTTCATGTAAGGTTTAAGTGTGAACTTTGTGTGTGCTTTCTCTGAGCTTCAACTTTGTAATTGTCCTCCCAAGGTCTTGACTGATGCCTGGCACTAGAAAAATTTTATGCACATGGTACAGTACCATGAAAATCAACGTGATAATAGAAAGAAAATGAGGAAAAAAGTTATCAAGAAGTTTTTGATTATTGTGGAAGATATTGGTTATGTCAATACCCTCATTTTTTTGACATTTCTATCGGCATAGAAAAATTGAGAGCCTTGACTGCAGGAAAAAAAACTATACTGTCTCAATTGGATTTCCATGTAAGGCAATTTGTGCTGCAGTATTATTGAGGGAATCTGCCACAAGAGTTCTAATGGAGGATGACAAATGCACCTTGGTTTGCCAAAGGGAGACCGTTCACTTATCTATCATATCTATTTATCTTTTGCAACAGACCCTGGTAATGATCCTTTAGCATCAAATTGCACAGCCTTTGGACTCTTGTTGGTGTATTTGCTTATCAAGAACTCCACTAGGACTCTGATTGGAAGCAATCAGTGAGAGGGGATATAAGGATTTGTTGAGGTTCTAATGAGTGGTTAATGCCTTCTGCCCACCTTCACTAGGCGTTAAGGAGTGAAGATGAAAGGGGAGATTAGCTGTTCTCCACTACTTGGTGAAAAGGGCGTTCTGACCAACTTACTCACACCTCCATTTTCTATTGCCATTGGCATTTTATTTCAACTCTTTGTTGCCAACTCTTTGTTGCCAATTGAACCTTATATGTTCTTTATATAGTTGCATGGGAGGACTGAATAGCTTCTTCTGACCTCATATTAGTGTTTGTTGGGATTAAGTTCATGTCAAACTCCTGTTATTACACAAAATTGCTGCTTAGTGCAATTTCGGAAGCTTTTTTGGAAACTATTTTTAGGTACTTCTTGAGAATCTTTTTCTATTTTCCAGCTAAATTTGGCAGCCTTTGTCACTGGGGAAAATTACCTTTGGATTTTCTCAGTTCTTCATGGGAAGAATCTGCAAGCTTACATATGGGGCACAGGACTGAAGTGCTGCAAACGGTTGACTTGCATCCCAGCATTCTTGAGGTGTGTGTACAATGCTATGCAGTATTTCTAACTATGTTAAAGTTTCATTGTGGCTGTGCTAGTTATAGATGCTAAAAATTGTACCTTCTCCTATGACCATTGGATAGGTCGGCCTTTTATTTTCCATTTGTAGTCGGGTGATGTAGCATGTTTCTGATATTGCATGTTCTGATTTGAAAATTTTAAGCACTTTTTTTTATAATGACGTGCTTCCTTTTGTAAGAACTCTTCTGACCATATATGCGTTTCAAATCATAATATTAAGGAATCGTAATATTAAGGAAAAAGGTGTTTGACATTGGATGTTTGTTTCCGTTTGTATATAGCATGGGAATTCAGGTGTTGAGAATTGTATAAAATTTCAGACTCGTGCTTCATTGTCTATGGTAAGTTAGCTGGCTTTCAGTCTCTCTTGCTCTTTTTTCTGTCATCTGATGTGGCTAGAGTGTGTGAACTTTTGCAATCTTTGGTTGTTTTCTTCTTTTCAGAAGAGTGCAATGAAGCAAATGCAAGTCAATATTTATGCACAAGAATTTGGTGCAAGAGAGAGGTCTCCTTATGATTCCTACTCATACCATGATGTTCCTGCTTCTTCCTTATCTCACATTGTTCGGTAAGTATTCTTGATTTCTGTTGGTTTGTTGTCCTTTGACAGTAGACATTCACACACTTTCAAGCTGCTCATTTGTCAACGTAGTTTTGTTGTGATCAAAACCTTCAATAGTGTAATCACTGAGTAAGAAACACATGATTCAATGGAAAAAGATAATATATGAAGTGCCATTATTAATTGTATTAGTTATGTCACAATATGCTCGTGCACAGATAGAAAATCATTTTGAGCAATAGATAAGGACAAGTTATCTATTGCATGTACTCTTGCTGCCCTCTATTATGTCTATACTCTTATAACCATGAAGAGAAAGCCAAGGTGGAAATACAAGCAGTGGGTAGAATTGAAGTTTAATATTTCTAGGATTCTATTTTTGTACAGCCCAGCCAAGTGAAGTCTAAGCTGAATATATTGAGCATATGGAAGTGACTCCACAAGCAAACCATGTAACTGCAGATTCCACAACAGATGTATGTCTATTTTGTAACACAAAGCTACCATAGAAGTGAAAATCCACGTTGCCATGTTTTGCAACTTGCAAGAAGTTGCTTATTTGCAAACTAGAACCTGGTTGGAGTCCATTGGTCCCATTCAATCTAGAATGTTCTTAAGGGTGATCGCTTTTCTTCCCATAGGGGTTTGGCTTCTCAACCCAACACTTCCGGCATAAAACAAGTAGAAGCACAATCATGATGAAATTTTCCTCTCCTTGAAAAATTTCTTTTCCCCAAAGCATACCGAGGGAAAATTTCACTTCTTCCTTTACCCCCATGCAAACACCTCCAAACTTTTCCATACTTAAAAATGTAGTTGAATGTCTGTTAATTGGAGCATTTGGAGAGTGTTATGGTTTTCCAAGGAGGCACTTGACGTACTTAATAATTTTGGATTTGGGTGATGGTTTTCCAAGGAGGCACTTGACATACTGAATAATTTTGGATTTGGGTGATGGATATGAATGGAGTGTCGAAAGTGTTGGAAAACTCTGACAACTGCATTACGAACATCTGCATTCACTGGTAATATCTGGTATGATTAACAAAACAACTTTGTTTGACAATAGAAAATGCCAAATGAGCTTGTGCTTGCACTATCTCTCAGATACTTTACAGGTTCCTGTTTCCTTTTTCTTTTTTTCAATATAAGTTATGATGGATCCTAATGAATTTTTCAACGTTCCTTGGTAGATTAAGGACGGGAAATGTCATCTTCAACTACAGATATTACAACAACACATTGCAGAAAACTGAAGGTCAGAGTTCTAAAGAATCGTTTTTATGTTATTTTAGTTTTTTTTTCCTTTCTTTATTCAAACCCTTTTCTGTTGAATGCTAAAATAGTTTAGTGTTTATGGTCGTAAAGTATAATCTAGTAGCCCATCAAATCTAGGCCACCTTCTCATCCAGATATTACTATATGGGGATTTGAGGATTGTCTTATTGATGTGCGTTGAGGTTGGTTAACCTTTGTAATCCTCCACGTTGATGAAACGTTTTGGTTATAGATGTCTTGATTGCCTGCTGGTGCTAAAAGCATATTGACCAAGAAACTTTCATCCTGCACCTCTTTTCAGATCATTTTCTTGTGCTTTTCTCTAATGGGTTTCTATATGTTGAACTTGGTAAACAGTTACTGAGGATTTCTCCTGTCCATTTTGCTTGGTGCAATGTGCAAGCTTCAAGGTTTTTTATGGTTCTCCATCTCGTATTTTGTTTTTCTTCATTTTCCTGGTACACAATCTATTGATTTCTTGCAGGTGTCTTTAAGAGTAACTTAGTTTATCTCACCATCTTCTGCTTGCTATTTTTAGGGCCTGCGGCATCACTTGACCTCATGCCATGATTTATTTAATTTTGAATTTTGGGTCAGTAAACTCTGGGGTTCCCAATGTGTTCTCTTATTGTATTATTGTGGTTATCTGAACAAGGTATTCATGGCAATTGCAGGTAACAGAAGAGTACCAGGCTGTTAATGTTTCTGTCAAAACTGATACATGGCGATCCGAGGTTAGAACTTTGTACTTCGTATCATGAATAAGTAGAGCAGAACTTTGAACAATGTTTGTTAGTGCATTTTCCTGATTTTCTTTGCTGGATGGGCAATTGAAAGAGGTACTGTGCATAGGTCAGTATATTCACTGGTGCTGGGTTCTTTATCTGCCGTGCATATTCTGCATTGTAGATTTTTTTTTTATTTATATTTGGCTGATCTTTTACATATTTAAATTGCATTTTTGCTTAAAATGTAGTCTGGTTGCATTCTTGCACTTATTTTGTTAAATAACTCTGTTGTCCTCTGTATGAGAGTAGCTGCACCTATGCCTTTGTTACATTGCTGATATCCTAGTTAGTGTTGCGTCACCATATCCATCATAATTGAGTTTACACTTTTATTGGACTTCAATAATGATTAATAGAATGTTACTTTTGTGATTCTGTTTGTGATTGATTTAACCTTGGGGGTTGCTTCATTCTGGTTAGAAGTTAAATTGGGTTAGCCTCTCAAGGATTGCCTGTCACGTGCAAAAACTAGATTGCAAACTGAAATTTCTGCCATACGTTGAAGTGCTGTATCTTCTTTGTTGTTGAATCTCAAAGATGTCACATGTGCCTATAGTCACATCATTTTTCTTGACTGTAGGATAATTTTTGTTTTTGTTTTTGTGAAGGTTGTTGCAGATGGTATTGATCCACGTCTCCAGACATTTTTCTATTGGTGAATTTTGGTTCTATTCACTTTCTTAACTCCTTGCAGAACTTTCAAGAAGAAATTGTCATTGTTATTTTTGTTTTTTGATCTCTGTAATTCGCTTTGTTTTCTTTTCACTTGTCAGCTCGAAATCAGGTAGACGAAGGAGAAGCAAGTCCTTTGGCCAGAACGGCAGGTTTGTTCAACCACAGGTTTTGAAACTAGAGTCACCTGATGATGCCAGGGCAGATACTTCTGAGGATTGTGTGGATAAGAATGCATGTACGAGTTCATCTCCTATGGCCATTTCAACATCTCCTATCTTCTCTGCTCCTTCAAGGTTGTCATCACGTGAAAGGTCCAAAAATGGTTAGTATTTATGTCTGTGTGTTGTGATTACTTCTTCAACTTGTTTTCTGAATCATTGACTCCTGGTTTCATGATACAGATGGTGATTTTGGCAAGGTAGATGAGGTGAAGATGGTAGAAACATCATCAGATGAAAATCATTTGGTTTTAAAAAGACATAAAGCTGAGAACTCAGTGCTCATTGATGATCGATGCACTGCAGAGTGCATACAACCTGTTGCATCAAGCCCTAATGAAGCTGGTGTTTGTGCTATCACTGCACAGGATTCTGGAAGTGCTGAATGTGCTATGCCTGGATCTGGAAGCAATCTTGCTCCACCAGCAATGCTGCCATTTGCAAAAACGCGAAAGTTATCTGCTGAGAGAGCAGATCCAAGAAAGTAAGTTTTTTTGTGTTTGTCATATATGTTTTTCTAGATAAGCCATCCAGATTTTGTCTTGAACTTATTAGTTTATGTGAATCTTCCAGCACCTGCTGGATGTTATGCTTATTGTCCTCTCTGATTTTATCCTTCTTTGGTTTCTAGCCGTGCACTTCTCCAAAAGCGGCAGTTTTTTCACTCTCATCGAGCTCAGGTAATAGGTGAATTCTTTTGAAGTATTGAAACTTTGGTCGATTTCCTCTAGGTTGTTTCCCATGAGATTCTATTCCTCTTTGGTGGCTGAAGTTGTTTGTTTGTTGATGTAGCACAATATAGCATGTACATGTATTATTTCTCCAGTGCTAAGTAACACTGACTCTTCAAAGGTTGCTGCACCCAAGTCAAACAATTTGCCTATTTTTGGTTTAGTCACTAATAAAATATATACACACACACACACACACACACACACACACATATATATATATATAAAGAGTGATGAGTTTTATTAAAAAATGCAAGAAACATTTTTTTGAGAAAAAACGCCAAAATGAAAAGAAATACAAAAACATTTTTTTCGAGTGTTTTTGTTTTTTTTTCCAGTTTTTTTCATCCTTTTGCATTTTTTTCGTGCTTTTACATTTTTTTAGTTACCAGATTTTTATTTTCATATTTTTCACATGTTATTTTTAGGATTTTTCCTTTTTAAACTTTTTTAGAACTTGCCAAGGTTTTCTCGAGAAAAACAACTCTACTGTATTATACCTGAGAAAAACTTGCGGTTTAATACCCAAAAGCGATATTTTTGATAGTGCTATATTCGCTACACCCTCACCTATGCAACAGTGTTATCACGTGCTAAAGTGTCTACTTCTATGACAATTCCATTTAACTTTTGTTGAACAACAATAACCATCTTAATTAGTCCACATACATTGTACTTAACCTAATACTTGGGACTCATCTTGTCTGGCCTGATTTACCATAGTTATCTGGCATTCATTCCATGCTATGAAAAAGTAAAAACAGGCTGCTGATAATGTATAGTTAATATTGCATACTAGATTGTCATTGCAATTGATTAACTTTCTTTCTACCTTTATGTGAATTTTAGGCACCTTAGGCTGAAATTTCAACGCAGAAATCATTGTCATAAACTATGTTGGTGTCTTGGTGGCATCAAAGTGTTGTAGTATAGACTTTTACCTGGTGGATGGCAGTCTGTGATGTTTTGGGAAGGTTATCACCTGAGTATTACCATAACGAAGTTACTTCACAAGCTAGTGGTTTTTTCCATCTTCCATCCAATTATCTACACGTACCTTGCCCAAAATCTGTTCAATAAAAAAGTAAAGGATGACTGCTCAATGCAGTCACCTATATCAACATCTCTACTGTGAATCCAATGCACTTAGCAGTATCCTCTCTAGGACATACCCTGTGAATGATGACTGAATTGAAGAAATGCATCTGATATTTAAGTCTTTTATGGAAGTAAGCAAGCAGCAGACAATCTCTGAAAATTTTTATTAGAACATTTCCTAGACATGTAAGCATTTGATGGAACGTGCTTGACATACAAAATGTTTCAGTGAATGATGGTGGTTTCATTTCGCACAGTCATATATGGTACAGATGCTTGCTGTGAGAGAAGAGTTTTCACAAGAGAGTCTAAACTGTTCCTTTATCTATTTGCCAAGAAAGAAGCAAAGCTTCTGGTATAACTTGGAGTTGCAATTTGTGCTTTTTGTGGACATAACTCAGCAGGCGACTGGCTACTTTATCTTATTAGTGTTGTAACTGCATTTTTAATTTCCACTTATTTTACTTTGTTGGCATCTAAATGGTTGCCACTGTTATACATGTCGTGGTCTGTTGCATCTCAATGCTGAGAGGTGCTATTTTTATTTTAGTTCAAGTTTTTTATGTAATGGAATGGTCCCTGCAACATCTGGTTCCAAATGAGTATGGTTACAAAACTTGTTGCTGTGTGCGTTTGGCTGATGGTATTGATTTTCTCAATTGAAGCCAATGGCGTTGGAGCAAGTGTTATCAGACCGTGACAGTGAAGACGAGGTTGATGATGACATTGCTGATTTTGAAGATCGAAGGGTATGAATATGGTTCCAACCTCCTTCATTGTCTGGTTTTAACATTTGGGGGCAGAATAGTAATAACCATAGTACCTGTTTTTGACCATTCTGTAGATATGGTTCCAGTTTTAAGGTCTGACTGGTACTTTGTATGGGCTGGTCATGTCATTAGTTTTGGGTATAACTTGCTGAAATACGGTAACTGAACAGTCCATGGTGGCATCTTTATGTTATGTTTTTAATAAAAGATTCTTCTTTCATTATATTGTTTCAGATGCTTGATGATTTTGTGGATGTGACCAAGGATGAGAAGCAGATTATGCATCTCTGGAATTCCTTTGTGAGAAAACAAAGGTAATGGTTTATAGTGGCCAGTTTGGTTTTCCTTTTCACCTTATATTGTCTTTCTTTTTTCTTTTAATTCTAGTGTCTTTTTTATTAGCAGCATTTGGCATTAAGTCTAGTTCCTGACCACAAGATTTTGGGAGAACTGAGACCATGATGATGATGATGTTTCTTTTTCGTGTATATCTGTTAATTATCTACGTGCTATGTTTGAAATCATTTTCCAATCAACAAGGTCCACCATTTAAATAACTGGTAGCAACTCTATTAAATCATAATTTAAATTGGACTGCAATTTAACTGCATGTTAAATGAAATGAGTGGGTATATAGATGGTTTGTGGTTGGTTTTTACAGAAAATGGATTGTTGATTGGGCTGCTTCTATAGGTTCACCAAATCTCGTAGAATTAGGTTAGTACAGGCCATATGATTAAGCATTCATTGGCTAGTTGTCGTTAGTTATTGACTCATTGAATCCCCAGATTGCCTAGTGACATGACCGTAGCCAGCACTCTCCTGCAGATATCTTTATGGCAATACGTCTCCTTTTCTATAGATGCATCACTTGCTATGAGATAAGTTACAGAAGGCAATTGAACAAAATTCGGTTCTGTAAGAGGGATGAGTGGAAAGTACTGATCAAAGAAATGCCTTTTTAGTGATCAATACTGTTTTTATGTAGAAGAAGAATTGTTCCATCGATGGTGAACAAGAGAACTGCACAGGTCTGGTTATATCTGAAGACCTTTAGTGGAGGAAACTAAAAATGCTATGTTTTTTCATGGAAGTGTTCATTCTTTATGGTTTCTAATTTTTTGATTAAATAATGTAAAACTCTTTTGGGTGGATCCTAATATTCTAGCACGTGATTTTTATATATAATTATGATGGTGAGTTTTCTTTTTCTTGTAGGGTTCTGGCAGATGGTCATATTCCTTGGGCCTGCGAAGCTTTTTCAAAGCTGCATGGTCGTGACCTTGTTCGTATACCAGCACTGATGTGGTGGGTTGGATTTCCTATTCTCTGGTTTGCATGCAAATGAAGGATGTGCATGTACACCCAACCTAATGGGGAACACACATTTATGTTTAGGACAATCCGTCAGTGTTTGAATTTTCCGCGTCCTGTCCTGTCCGCTTGGCAAGGTTACGGGTCTCTGGCAATGGGAACAGTTTGTAACTGTTCATGAATATTGCGCCCTAAAATTGGGACAGATTCATGGAACAGTTGTTCCATGAATCTGTCCCAATCTTTGGGTCAGATTTATAGAACAGTTAAAAACTGTTCTCATTGCCAAGCAACCCCTAAAACTCAACCCATCTGGCATTTCCCTGGGACTTATGGCCATTTATGTTTTTTTTTTCCCATTATATAAGGGTCACTGCTGCATGTTCATGTAACTGTACTAGGTTATTTAACTGCGTTTACTTCCTTTATCCAATCTGTTCCCATTCATCATCTTTTTCCCTTTTGTCTTACATGCTGCTGTTTATTGCCACGTCTTATCCTGTTTATGCGACGAGTGCTTGAGGATGAACCTGGATGTACATGAACGTGGTTGTTTTCTTGAAAGGATGATGAGCTTGCATGTGTGCAGGTGTTGGAGGTTATTCATGATCAAGCTGTGGAACCACAGCCTCCTTGACGCCCGTACAATGAACAATTGTAATTTAATTCTTGAGAAATTTCGAGATGGAAATTCAGATGACCAGCAGAGCTAATCATTTTTTGTAGTTCTATCCATTCTTTGAGCAGCATCACAAGAGGATTATGGGATAGTTCAGGGTGGGCAGCTTATATTTCACAATTGCTTTACTGTATACAGACAACAATCCAGGTGGCGGCCTCTTAAATTATTCTTTTATTGACATCAAAGGTACAGTTCGTGGGGCCTTGGTAGCTGGTTTCCCCTTTTGGTCACATATATAGCATTGCCACAAAATGCTATTTTACAACAATTTGTATATGCTTCTAAACAGTACTTTTATATGGAAAACGGTGCCAGGGCGTTTTACCCCTGGCGGCAGTAATAACTTGTCTTTAAGTTGAATTTCTATGCCGTTTAGACTTAATATTGTGATTATTATAGAATCTAAAACTGATGGTTCATCTACAAGGAAGAAAGGGTGGATGATTCTTTGAAGGAAATGATGGTAGTTAATGGTAATGAAGACGCTTGATGGATTATTTTGTCGCACCGGAATTCACAGTCTAACTCCGTTAACCATCGGGAAGGTTCTATTGGATGGCTGTCCAGCGGTGGCATGGGTTTCATCGTTGATTTGGATTTTTCGAGTTTAATGTATTTGAATATGACTTCATTACGTCTTTACGATATGAAATCTAGCTGCAACCTGTCCAAACTGCAAGGTGGATATATGCACATAGCAGCAATAGCCGCTGTCTTGGCTAGTTTGGTTGAGATCCTTTCTGCTTCCGAGAGGTTCAATGGTTCTGTCTAAACACTCGGAGGTGTGCTTTAAAGACATTCTTAGGGGACTGTTAAGCTATTGCCAGACCTGAGGCTTTAGTTCACATTTCGGTTACGTCATACATTGTGACATATCAATAAACTGTGTGGCTCTACCTTGTAAATTCACAATAGTCTGACCCGTGTGTAAACCGTTGTAGCACAATGTCCAGGTCAAGTTTAGGATCTGATGCCATAATTTCTGCACCGAAATGGGATCTGGAAGTAAAGGGCCTCAAGCCTACTATGCGATTAAAGGACAGGGCAAATTAGTGAGAAATGGGAAAAGTGTGATCGCTCAAATCATCAGTAGTGCGATACAAACTATATTCTTCAGAAAATAAGTACTGGGAAAGACATTGCTTTCAGATCCTTCAAAGAACCACAGTACGCGAAAAAGGATGTGCTATCGAAAGCTTCAGATGAGGCCGACTAAATTCGAAGGGGCCGACGGATTTCTGCCTATCACAATGTAATGTATATATATATAGTCGGAAGGGACGTATTGCCGATGAATGCAACTATGGAGGGCCATCGTTGCATTCTTCGATGTGCTTCACCAAAAAAAAAAAGACTTTCCGAAATGGGGGAAACCATCGAGAAGCTCCCCGTTAGGCCGTTACCTCCGGCGAAGAGAGAGTTGCTGTGCCCGCCGTAGCTCTTTTCGATCAACGTCGCCCTCCTCCAGGCCTCCTTTTTGCCTATTCCCTTTTCCTCGGTGGCTATGTATATATGTACACTGTACACCCAGACTCGGAGTATACCAAGCAAAACATTTTTTTTGGTCAGAAAGCCTACTTATAGTTGACTATTATAATTGACTTTAAGAACCAGATAATTCAGTTTTCGTACAACAGAAAAATTTGTAGAGCTTGAAAGTCCATGGTAGAGAACTTATATAAATATTTTAAGGTCAAAACCCTCTTTGCCAAGGGTCTTCACTCTTCATGGATTCCACTTGAAAGGAATAAACATGAAAAAAGATGCATCTAAAGGGTAACCGTCGTTCCAGTGGGGAGCCAGAAGCGGAGCAAAGAAGTTATGCTTGAAGGAGCACTAATGGTATATATTTTAAATTTAAAAGGACATTCATACATAAATAAAGAAAAGTGACTAAGGTCTTAATATGTAACTAAAGCAAATTTTGAGAGCTGTTGTGAACAATTGCCCACATCAGCTCACACTTGTCTCCACCACTGCGTCGTTCCAGAGTGAATTTGCCAATGTCGTATTGTATCAGCTGATCATAGGTCAGTTCTAAGTTTCTAATAAACGTGATTTTTTGTGTTCTTAATTGCCTTAAATTATTTTTAGATTATTTCAAATAAAAAGAAATGAGTCAATACGATCCAATGCATGTCGGCTGATCATATCTGTCAGCGAGCATTCGTCTCGCAGCCAGCAAATGATATCATTGGCAGATGGAAGCCTGCCACTTGTGTTTTATCCTAGCCCTTTCCCGCGCCATCTGGATCAATAATGTTGTCTGGCTTTGCAGTGAAGACTTGCACCTGGTTCTATCACAACTCTTGCAACTCAGTGCTTATCCCAGAACATTGTAATAGAGATAACACGAAGGACTTCACTTTGCTCACCCCTAAAGATCGGAGCACATCTTGCTCCAGCTCCACTTGACAAATCGCAGATCGCCTAAACTTGTCTCTGTGGCAATGGAAATGGGCGCTGAAAAAGTTAGTACGGGACACTGCCAAATACAGGCACAAGCTTCAGTCTACATGGTAATTTGGGATAAGAAATGTTCTGACAGCCTAGCCCGAGTTTGCTCTTCGAAAAGGAAATTTCATAACATCGAACTGTGCGAATAGCGAAAATGCATGAATGAAAAAAATATGGTTATGAATATAAGGTGCTTTAAACGTAGAATATTAGACGGGTGTGCACTGAACAAGCAATTTACCATTCAAATGTAAAACATTTGCTACAAATTATCAACAAGTGAGCATTCCTCCGCAGGCAACGGGTTTCAGAGATGTAGTTCTACTTGTTTAGTATACAACCGAGGCTACGTTGATTTTCTTTTTCTTTTCCTCGAGAAAGTGGCCAATTCGATAGACCGGAAAGAGAGAGGTCGACAGAAGAACTGTTTGCTAAGCTGGGCTGGAACGGCTGGCCTGTGATGATGCTGAATCAGTTGATGAAGGCTATAATTGGAGAGCCACCGCGTCTGAGAAAGAATGAACTCGGTGGTGCCGACTGACTAAATGGCTAACTTGATAATAAAATTATCGATAGCCTAAGTAACTTTGGGAGTGCCACTGCAACAACGATCAAACAGAAAAGCACATTCGAATGAAAAAAAATATTGACTATCTTCATGTTAAATGAATATTTCTAAGTCACATAGATTATAGCACGCGGCGGTAGGGAAAAGGACCGCAGCCAAGCAAATGAAAAGCACCTTCAGTTCTAGCTTATGAACCTATTTTATACACGGATAGTCTATAGGGAAATGCTTGTCAGCAACACTATTCTATTAGCATTCGCGACCTAGAGCAAAAGTGCTAGAAAATCAACAGAAGCATGTCCATTGAATTCAAAGTAGATTGCAACCCAACAACATGCCTGAAATACGGAAAGCAGATTGACCTTATTCAGGGAGTGGTGCACTGAGCTGCCAAAAGAAGCATTTCTTGTAAAATTCTCTCTTAGATTAGAAACATGCTTATGTGTGCGCACGCAGTATGAGTATTTCACAAATCTCCAGTATAAAGTACCACCAGAATAAATTGTAATTTGCAACTGCTACCACATTGCACAATTCACAAATCTCCAGTACAAAGTACCACCAGAATAACTGTAATTTGCAACTGTTACCACATTACACGATTCACAAATCTCCTCTATAAAGTACCACCAGAACATTTGTAATTCGCAACTGCTACCACATGACACAAAACCTTTTCATATATTCGAGAAACAATGTGAATACTAGCAAAATTAATGACCATGTAGATATATTAATGGCTCAAACAAAAGGTTACAAATGCAAACCGAGTTTTGATACAGGTAAAAGCTGGGTGTCACAAGGGTCACAGCAGTGGCTACAGGCAAAATGGCTGGTTAGTCACTACGCCACCTAGTGGTTTTACTTCGGCAACAAAAAAGAAGAAAAAAGAAAAGAACCAAATTCCAACAGACTGAGGAACATCTACCTTGGCATGTCAGAACTTGAAGGCTATATCCTGGTAAAGAACTCAATCAAGCTGAGAGCTGCTTGCACTTTTTTACAAGCAATCAGAAGAGAAACTGGTAAATTGTGCTTGTACAACCCTGGGATGTGCTGTCAATAGAAACAATTACTTGAGAGAAACAAAAGAAGAAGTTATGAATGCCAATAGACAAATAATTTTATAGACAGAAGAACATGGAAAGGAAGCAGGTTTACCAAGTAGGTCCTACGTATTATATCTAATACCTAGGCAGTAGTCAGATGGCAAAAAACAAGCTAAAATGCTTACAACTGACAGAAATTCCACATATGAACTATAAAAGAACAATCTGCCTGCTTTAATGATTGAAAGGGCAGAATTTCGTAAGGATGCATAATCGTTGGCAATGTTTAACAAGGTAGGTTTGTATTGGTACAACGAATATTCTTTTGGCAAGACCACATTAGCAACCTAGAAGCAATGCATGCCAACCTGAAAGCCAATTCATCTTGGAGTAAAAAAAATTTTTTCCATACAAGAAAAAAATAATAAATCCCAACTTTCTTTGTGAAAAACTTTTTAATTTCCGAACCACAAGTAATAAAACTATGTTCCCCGAAAATCGGAAAAGGAAAAAGCATTGACACTTTAAATTTCACTGAACTTAGCGGGAAACAGACTAAGATTGGCAGTGGCAAGTAATCTGAACCACCGAATACTTAAAAAGATTGACAGAACCATTATAGATCGTGCATGTAACAGATCGTCCGAGTCAATCCATGAACGGATGAGCCACCGGCCAGCCATTAGATCACGGACAGGTGAGCTGCTTTTCTATTTCTCTAATGTTAGTACATCAAGAAATAGCGCAGATAAGCTTCAAGCCTCCAAATCATGCAGAAAGGATTTAAGGAAGGAACCTGGAAGCTTGATGCGAAGGTAAGCTGCCGTGGAGATGAAGCATCTCCGAAGCAGAAAAACCCTAATCCTGGATGTAACGGAATCAGGAAAGGCGAAAGGAATGCGGAAACAAGAACATTCCTGAGACAGAAAGACGGAGTTCTTCAAAAACCGAACGCATCCATAAATTTCCGATCAAATTTCACCAAGCCTCTTGCGAGAAAAAAATTTCTTTAAGACTTTCCTATCCAGATTTAAAAAATGGAAATAATTTTCGCAAATCACAAAAAAAGTGCATCTGATTTTTTGCAAACTACTAAAAGCAGCATATATACCAACTGTGCACTTTCTCATTGATTTTACTCAATTTAAAGATTTGAAGCCGCGCCAATTTAACAAGCCATGCCAAATCACTTTCGCTTATGTGCTAAATTTTAGAAAATCAAATGAACCTGATTTGCCAGGTCTAATTAAACCTTGATGTAGGTTTGAAAATTTAGAATCGAATTGAAGGAGCGCTTAAGAACTCGAATCTTGAACTGATGGGTCCGTGTTGAAGCAGGTTAGATGTATAGCCTTCAGTTCAGGCACCCCGCCCCCTCTATGACACTGGTATATAGCGGGCCAACTCTATGTCAGTAGTTTCACGTTGGCCCCTGTTATGGTGTAATGGAAGGTCGTCTTCGTCTGCCTTGAAGTTAATCCCAAGTTGGATCCCTGCACTTTTTTTGTGTGAAGAAGATATTTAAGAAAGTTCTTCGATTGAGTTAATCCCAAGTTGGATCCCTGTTACAAATTTGAATATTTCGAGCTTGCGTCAAGTTTATCATAGCATGTTGTTTGCTATGGAATTTCACATGCAATGGTGGAATGCGATAACATCCTCCAAGTTTCACCCACAACCCACGGGAGTCTGGATCCATATGGACGGGTCCTGTAAAGAAAATGGGATCCGATTGCTAATTGAGTCTGTGCTTTGAATTATTGAATGTAGGTTTTCATTTGAGTTCAAATTCCAGCGCCAATTGTCCCAACAAAAAAATCCACCTGTTTACACCATTTTACAATTCTACTTGGATCTGACGTTGGTGTCACAATATCAGAACAACTTCGAGAACAATTAACACCCGCAATTTCTCGTGTCCGGGCACAGGTTGGGCAGAGGATGCATGAAATTTTGATTCACTTCTCTTCCCGTCTCCTCAAAATGCAAACCCAATATCTTTATCACCTTAAATAGGAGATTTTAAACAGTTAGATAGTCCCCAGGCTCTTAAATCTAGGGATTTGATGGTTTATAATTTATTGATATGACAAATTTTAATCATATAGTTTCAAATCAGAGCTAAGATCCACACGTTAGATTTGGACCTTATTGTTTTAGATTGTTGAAAGGTTAAGCTAAGATCGGTAGAGCACCTCATCATAAACCCGTGATTTTCAGAAACTAAAGATCATGAGAGAGGATCAAATTGAGGGAAGTTAAATGCTTCCTTTTGCAAAGTGGTTGCTTTTGAAGGCTAAAGTTAAGATGAAAGTAGGCTTCGCATCCTTCCCCGGTACGGCTGAAGAAGACCCATGTCCATTCGTGTTACAGTTTTTATACTTTTCACACAAATTTTCTCAGAAAAAGCCAAAGAAAATACACATGGCAAGTAAAATACAATAAATCTTTGGGTAAAATATTTGATAAGTTAAGACTAATTACACTCCAAGACTCCGTACGAAATAGAACCGGGAATTTTTTGAATGAATATGACTTGGGAAACACACCATATTATCGATCAACTCAAATCAGCCTGAACAGGCGGATTTGAGGCGAATCCTAATAAATAAACAGGGTAGCAGCTGCAAACTCGAAGAACCTTGGAAAGGTTTATTTACTTCTCACATAAATTTTCAAGGAATCTTCTGAAATTTCTCTACTTATTTGGACCAATTATCATTTTTCTTAATTTTCCATTTCAAACAACAAACTGTTCGTACCACACGATCTTTTGAGTACTTTTGGAAGAGCGTTAAAGAAAGAGGAATAGAAACGATGGAGAGAAGAAAGAAACTGTATTTCTCATTATGTTTCTATGGATAATTTACAAGGTATATATAGAGGCAATGAGATAAGAATCAAGAAACGATCATATCTCTGATTTATGCTCGTCCAAGATCATCATTCCTAATTCGTTGCGATTTCTCAATCTGCAACGTCTAACAACTCATCCTCTTGATTTGGGCGATCTCTGATTCCTTGATTTTGGGCAATCTCTGATTCCTTGATTTTGGGCGATCTTCTTCTTCAAGTTGGTGCTCCAGGATCGATGATACCCAACTTGCATATGAATTTTACAAACGAGTCTTTTCCCAATGCCTTAGTAAAAATGTCTGCAGTTTGATTTTCAGTGTCAATTTGCTTAGTACAAATCTCCTTTCTGTGGATCATTTCTCGAATGATATGGCAGTCGATTTCAATATGTTTCGTTCTTTCGTGAAACACCGGATTTGCAGATATGTGTATTGCTGCTTGATTGTCACAATGTAATTCCATTGGTTGATGAAGAATAATTCCAAAATCATTAAGAATGTACTTTATCCAAGTCATCTCACAAGAAGTCAAAGCCATTGCTCTATATTCGGCTTCTGCTGAAGACCTTGAAACAGTTGTTTGTTTCTTAACTTTCCAAGATATTGGACTTTCTCCAATGAAAATGCAAAAACCTGAAGTGGATCTCCTTGTCATTGGGCAAGATGCCCAATCTGAATCACAAAAGGCTTTGACTATCATGTCACTATGGGATGATAAGAAGACCCCATAACTTGCTGTAGATTTGATGTAGCGAAGGATCCTGAAAGCTGCCTCTAAGTGTGTTGTTCTTGGCTGCGACATGAACTGACTTAACATGTGATCACTGCGCATAATATCAGGTCGTGTAATGGTTAGATAAACCAAACGACCAATTATTTTCCTGAAAAAAGTGAGATCTTGTAATACTTGCCCTTTTTCATCATCCAACTTTAAATGTTGCTCCATAGGTGTTTCACTAGGTTTGGCACCACTATATCCTGCTTCATGTAAGATATCCAGTGTGTACTTCTTTTGGGATAAAAAAATCCATTTCTTGGATCGGGCTACTTCAATACCCAAGAAATATTTTAAATCTCCCAAATCCTTCAATTGAAATTTGTTATTGAGGATGACTTTCAGTTTCTCAATGGCATCACGATTGTCTCCCGCAATGATTATATCATCAACATACACAATGATAAAAATACTGCCTTATTTATTGATATTGAAGAACAAGAAATAATCAGCCTTAGATTGAGAGAAGCCAAGGTGTTTGAGAGTCTCTGATAGTTTAAAAAACCAGTTGCGAGATGACTGTTTGAGACCATATAAAGATTTGTTTAGCCGACACACCTTGTTCTCCCCCTGTCGGGTAAACCCGGGAGGCAGTGTCATGTAGACTTCTTCATGTAGATCACCATGAAGGAAGGCATTGTTGACATCAGTTTGAGAAAGACTCCAACCTTTGATGGTTGCAACTGATAAAAGACATCGAATAGTGGTGATTTTAGCAACCGAAAAAAATGTCTTCGTGTAATCAATGCATTCGGTTTGAGTATACCCTTTAGCAACGAGTCGAGCTTTATAACGTTCAATAGTACTATTGGCATGATACTTGATTTTATAGACCCATCGGCAGCCAATAGGGTGTTTTCCTGGTGGGAGAGAAACAATATCCCAAGTTGAGTTGGCTTTTAGTGCCCGAATTTCAACTGCCATAGCATCTCTCCATTCTTGATGTTGCATTGCCTCTTGGAAGGTGGACGGCTCATGGTGATTGAGAATAGATGTAAAGAAAGTTTGATAAGTAGGAGAAAACTTGTCTAAATGAAGGTAGTGACACATGGGGTACCTCGTTCCTTTAAGTTGCATATGTGCCGACGTCGATTCAGAAGATGTGGGCTGGGCGATGGAATGACATTGATATTCCTTAAGGTGTGAAGGTGGAACGCGTCGTCAAGTTGATCGCCGCAATTGAGTGTAGAGGAATCAAGGTGGGGGGTAACAGTGTCAACGATGTTAGGTGGATGGTGATCTGATGGTGGTGCCGGTGGTGAGGGTGTAGGTGATTGAGGTGGAAGAGGTTGTGGTGGGCTGGTTGGGGAAGGTTGTGGTACATATTCAAGTGATTCTTGAGATGGTAGATGTATAACAACTTCACTATTTTGGACTTGGTGGTTTTGAAAAAGAAATGTATTTTCTATAAACTTAACATTTCGACTAGTGAAAATTTCATTGGTGTCAAGATCATAGAGTTTATAGGCATTTTGACCATAAGGGTATCCGATAAAGACACACTTACGTGATCGTGAGTCAAATTTATGAGTTTTGCCAATGTTATATGCATAATACAGGCAACCAAAAACACGAATGTGATTATATTTGGGAGTTTGTCCATAAAGAACTTCATAGGGGGTTTTTTCTTGTAAAGGATGAGTAGGCAAACGATTGAGTAAATAAGCAGCGGTTAAAACACATTCCCCCCAAAATTTTATAGGCAAACATGTTTGAAAACGAAGGGCGCGAGCAATATTTAAAATATCTTTGTGTTTGCGTTCAACCACTCCATTTTGTTGAGTGGCGACACAAGAATGTTGGCGCTCGATGCCTTTATGATGTAAAAAATTTTTCATATTTGCAGAAAAAAATTCAGCTCCGTTATCACTTCAGATTTTTTTAATGGAGGTTTGAAATTGATTTTCCACTAAATTGATAAATTTTTTAATATAAAAGAATGCCTCAGATTTATAACGCATGAGAAAAATCCATGTGCAACGTGAGAAATCATCCACAATAGTGAGGAAATAATGAGCGCCAGATAGTGAAGGTGTATTGTAACCTCCCCAAATATCACAATGAATCAATTGAAATATGCTAGTGGTGGATATTGAACTATTAGGAAAAGGTAAACGAGTTTGTTTGGCAAGATAACATATGGAGCAATGCTCATTAACATGAGAGGAATCAATAGGGGTGGGTATCGGGCCGGGCCAGGCCGGGCCGGGCCTGAAGCCCGGGCCTGGCCCATTTATATTGCCGGGCCGGGCCGGACTTTATGAACAAATTAACAGATAAGAACTTCTTATACAGTTATACTTACCAAAATGTCAAACATTGACAGTTTTTTGTAACCAACAGAAAATAAGCCAGACAACAAAAACAGCTCGCAACCAAATAAATTGCAACACATAATCAAAACAGAAATAACATGATTTCCTTCAACCTTTTATAGCAGATCTTCAAAAGCTGAATCTAAAGAAACCAATTCAATCATTCACAAGAGCAAGACAATAGGACCTCAGATTCCAAACTGGTAGTGGCTGATTATAGACAGAACACCATCTATGTCTGTTTCATAAACAACACATTCACAAGGATTAAATAGCCGCACACAAGAGGAATCGACGATATATCCTCAATTACACACAACTAAATCTTGTTAAATGCTTAAAAAATGTTTCACAACTATTAAAATTTTAGACAAGCTCTGATACAAGCCAATATTATCATTGCAGTTGTAAATGGAGGAGAGTTCTCTGCACGAAGTGGACGTAATACAGTCTCAATAGAAAAGAAGCAACCTGCAACTGCAGCATTGAACCCTGCAAATGAAGTAAGTTTTAACAGTTATAATCCAAAGGGGCACAAAAAAGCCATAATCTTTGGAGTAGAACACCATAAGAACCACCATAGTTTTCAAAAATTTGCTATTAGAAGTCAAGCCATCTTGGAGAGCTGGAGTATCAAACTTTCAGTAACTTAAATAGAATTAGTCAAAACAATTTACAAATCCAATAGCTAAAATTTGAACGTCTTAAAAGAGCCCAGCAAGACTTGGCAAAATTCTGGTCTTATATTCAGTCGTCAGTTTTTTAATAAAATCAATACTCTAAACACATAAAGGCAAAAAGAGAAACCTGAAACAGATGAAGACACACAGACACACATATATTAGGTAGAATAGACATTGCATAAGAAAGCATACAAATGTATAGATTGATCGCACCACCACATAGGAAAAAGTTCCATCCATTACACATCCCTGATCATAAAGAACTTGTTTGTTTGAACTTTATGTATAAGTACATACCAATAGAGAATGTCAAGCTCAGTGAAGTCATGCAAAAAGTTTTTAAATGAAAGTGTTTCTTCAGTTGTCTATCTACTTCACTCTCATTGTACACATACATACAAAGGGTGTTTTGTATTACTCTGTTGTGCATTTTCAAAGACATGGCACCATAAACATAAATTGAAAGACATTTTAAAACGACATGTTTGTAGAGTAAAACGCCCAGATCAGCATTGCCATCAGTAACTATATAATGCAACAGATCATGGTTGTACCTTCAATTGTCCATGATTCCATCTGCAATTTAACATGAAAAAAATGTTAATAACAATTAACATGTACTTGTCATCATAGAATACGAAGCATTAATTAAAAACATTACCATAATAAGCATGCACTCGATTAACATTCATCGTCATAATAGTGCTCTGCATCCTGAGAACTGTAACAAAGACACTTGTTAATTGAAGCACACTAAAAAGTTAATATGTATAAACTATGAAGCATTAACATCTTACCTTTCACACAAGTTGCTTGCATCACGAATCCAACTTTGTGTGCAGATTAATGATTCTACAATTTCAGGAGTCGTTGAACATCGATAATCGTTGAGAATTCTTCATGATGTACTAAATGCAGATTCTGAAGCTACTGTAGATACAGGAATAGCCAGCACATCTCGAGCCATCTTTGCAAGAATTTTATATTTGCTTTCGTTGGTCTTCCACCAAGATAATATGTTGAACTCTGCAGTAGTTGTATATTCTTCTAGTGGATCAATCAAATATTTGTCTAGATTCGTGTGAACCACTACAGGAGATACAAAGTTGACATATGCTTTAAACCGTTGCATAGACTTACTTTTATATTCTTCCCTTGCAATCATGGTACTAGTGGATGCATTGGCCATTTTCATATTACACGTGTCACTATCCTCATACATAGCGCTGTACTGAGCATACATTTCATGAAGAGTGCTCTCTATAGTTTCATATTTCACTACTGCATCAGGTTTATCTAAATTACCAAGCAGAAACTTCAAGTATGACAACTTGAACCTAGGATCCAAAACAGCTGCAATTGCAAAGAGAATATTGTAGCCCTTAAAGTATTTGTCAAACTTTTCTTGCATTTTGCATGCCAATGCCCTTATANATTGGCACAAACCTTGGATTGCAAAGCTTTAGAAGCTCGTTAAGATATTCATATTCTGCAATACTGAAAGGAAGTGCATGCATTATTGCCAACTTAGCCAAACCTTTTCTTATACTGTCCATATCAAATTTATGCAGACTTAAGTTTGAGGCTCCAGATTCACCAACTTCAAATGATAACATTTTTTGTTTTCCATCAACTATTTGTTTTCTAACACATGTATGTCTATGTCGTTTTAAGTGACTCGTACCATGACTACTATGTGCAGTAAATCGTTCACCACAATGTTTGCATTTCGCCCACTCTTTTTCATTAAATTCTACTAATTTAAAATCATTCCATACTATGGAAGTTCTTTTTCTCTTGGATTGAATGTCTTTTTCAGTACATGTAAAAGATTCATCTTCCACTATATCTTCCATCAGACGATAATCCTCATCCCCAATGTTAGATGACATAACTTACTATTTGAATGATATCTCAACAACCTAAACATAGAGTCATAGGGAAACCAATTACGTATGATAAAAATTAACTATAATGATTAAAACCATCTAAGAAATAAAGAGCACATGTAACATAAAGAGCACATGGAGAGGAGAACAGTTGAATGAGCATAGGCCAATAGCAATAACCTTCTATTTGGCACGAAATTATAGAACTTGCTTAATAAGTGAACAACAAAGGAACAAAGAAAAAACATAAAAATGCACAAATAAAATATCACTTTACAAAATTATAGAACTCGTAAACAAAATTCAGCTACGCTAACAATCTAATGCATGTTGAGACTAGCCAGTAGCCATCAATGCTTCAACAGTCTAAACAAACAAGAAAATATGCTTTAAGAAAAAATTACACTAAAAATCTGCTCACCAAAGAAGAAGATACTATTTAATAGTTCCTCCAGCGTCCTTGGTGTGGTTTCCGAACCAGCCCACCTAATGAAAATTAAGTAAACATGATCAGTCATTACTTCAATGATGTTTTCCCATTCCCCTAACGTGTTCAGCTGCCTCACCGACAATGAACGCTTCATGCTCATCTAGTTCAACTTCTCACTTCTATAATAATAAGCATCTGAATGTCAGATGGAACCTCAAAAATCGTCAATCTGCACATGACTACTAAAGCCCTCCAAAGGCTGACCGTATGCAACAAAGCACACTTGCTAGCCCAAGAAGGATGTTTCCCCTTAACTATACAGACAATTCATCCCTCTAAGCTCAGTTCATTCATTTTTTTCCCTATCCACGTAAACTCTTACCAAATTAAGAAAGAATCCCCCAGATATTCAAACCGTATGATCCATTCAGCCCTCTATAAACAATAAATATCATTTCTATCAAGAATCTCATGCTAAGACGGATAAAGACCAGATTTCTCTAGCATAAATTAACAAGGCAGAGATTCAAGCTTCTAATCTAGAAGGGAAATTTATAAATTGAAGAAGAAAAATAAATTCGGATCACTTACCTCCACTAGCGTCCCTCTTCTCCTCTATCTCTCACTTCTCCTCTCTTCTCCCCTCGTTCTCCCTGTTTCTTTCTTCACCTCTCCCGCTCTCCCTCCCCTGCCCTCTCCCCTTCTCGCTCTCTCAAACTCTTGTAGAGATTTCTTTAAAAGGAGGAGGGCGGCACGATAAAACCCTCCACTTTGAATATTACAAATAAAATATCACTTTACATGCCATGAAATCACCGTAAATGAAAAACAGAAGGGAAAGTCCATCCCATGAGCAAAATACATCATTTGCTTGCCTTCAAGTACTATAAGCTAGTATCGTTTAGTTGTGTACCTTCACAAGCTGCACAATGGCTGACGGCTCTGGCTCTGCGCCTCTGCCAAATGCGATGAGGAAGGGGCGAAGCGAAGGGCGCGAGACGAGGAGGAAGGGGCGAAGGGCGCAACAGTCAGCATGGCGGGAGGGGCGAACTGCGAAGGGCGCAACCACGCGAGACAGCGTCACAGGCTCACAGCTGACAACAAGACTAAGAGGGGCGATTCAGGCGAATGGCGCGTGAGTAATGACGACTGACGAGGAGGAAGGGCCAAGGGGCGACCGGCGACGGCGAACGAAGATGAAGGGTTAGGGCGCGGGACAGCGGGACTCGAGAGGAAACTGGAAAGGGCGAAGGAAATAAGGGATTCGGGGATTGAAAAAATGAAAAACAGAAAAAGACGATTGAAACAATGAGGCGAAAAGAAAACTCAAACAAAAACCTAACGGGCCCGGCCCGTTAAGTTATCGGGCCGGGCCGGGCTCACTAAAGCTCAGCCCGATAGGGTAAATACATGACCCGGACCCGGCCCATACCGGGCCGGCCCGGCGGCGGCCCGGCCCGATGCCCACCCCTAGGAATCAATGAAACTAAACAAGGACTTTAAGCGAACAAATGAAGGGTGACCGAGTCTAACATGCCATAAAACAGATTGGTTTGGTGAGGCAGCGGCGGCGCGTGGTTCTTCATCCTCAAGGATATACAAGTCATTCTGCATTCTACCCTTCCCAATCGTCTTCATCGAGCGTCGGTTCTGAATGGTACAAGAATGAATATCAAAGATAACTTGACAATTGTTTTGAGCAACCAACTTGGACACAGATAGAAGGTTACAAGAAAATGTGGGAACACATAAGACATGATGTAACGTAATAGAAGAATTTAAATACAACTGACCAACATGGGTGACTGGAGTGGTGGAACCATTAGGGAGCTTAACGGGATTAGATTGAGCTAAAGAAGGGGAAACGAGGTTAGACAAGCAATTAGTAATATGGTGTGTAGTTCCGGTATCAATTATCCATACTTGAGAGGAAGCTAAACAAACAATGTGTGACTCTAACATACATGCCAGGTTGACCTTGGGTGTTTTGGAATTTATGAATTCCATAAACTGATGGTATAGTTCTGGTGTGAGGGGAGGCGACTACTCTTGAGACTTTGTGGATGGAGGAATTGACAATGCATCATTGGTAGAATGAAGGTTTGCTCGAGGTTGCTGTCGTTGGCCATTAGAAGTGCTCTTCTTGGGAAAACCATGAAGGAGGTAGCAGCGAGCCATAATATGCCCAAGTCATCCACAGTGTTCACATTGAGGTCTGGTGCGACCCTTAAAGCGGTTATTGTCATGATTCTGTTTCTTCACAATAGTTGCTGAAATGTTGTCAGATTGTAGGGGAACGTGAAGATCACGTTGGCATTCCTCTTGAACCAGCAGGGCGTAAGTTTTGGACGTGTTGGGGGCATGATCCATGAGTAAGATCTGGCTACGAATCGCTCCATAGCTTTCATTCAGCCCCATCAAGAACTGAATTAATCTGTCATGTTCTTGAATGTCATGTGCTTTCCTCATGGCTCCACATTCACAGGTGGGAAGAGTGACAAACGAATCATACTCATCCCAACGGCCCTTGATTTGAGTCTAATACGCACTAATGGCAGATTGTCCTTGCTTGCAGTTAATAATATGTTGTTGGATTTGATAAAGACGTGGAGCATTTGACCGGGAGAATCTAGCCTTTAATTCATGCCAAACGTCTGCAGCGTTTGTGGCATAAACAACTGTTGAAGTCACGGACTTGTGAAGAGAATTCAGCAGCCAAGAAAGTACCATGTTGTTGGATCTCTCTCAAGAAACAATGAGAGAGTGGGGACCCGTGCGTTTTAGAATAGAACCATCAACAAAACCCATCTTATTTTTGGCTAAAAGAGCCATGGTCATGGCTCTTCTCCACGTTTCATAATTATTTCCAGTGAGCTGTTGTGATAGAAGACACGTACCAAAGTTGTCTGAATGATGAAGAAAAAATGGACCATCTTCTTGAGTGGTTGATGACATAGAATTAACTGACGTTCCATGAAGTCATAATGTGGCACAAAAATACTTCTAGGAAGGTCCCTTCACTGGTATCTAGAACAGGGGTGCAAGGTCGGTGTTCTGTTTGCACGCCCACCACCGGAGTAGTTAAAAAGAAAAAACTAAGAGGGCACTTGAGCCGCTCGTTCGCGAGAGCAGAGGTGATGCAGCAGAGAGCGCTCGCCGGCGATGCAGGAGGGGACGCTCGAGCGGGAGCAGCTCGAGCGGACGGTGCAAGAGCTTGCTCGAGCGGGCGATGCTCGAGCGAGGAGCGGGAGCGGGGAGCAGCTGGAGCGGGCGCTTCGAGCGGGAGCAGCTCGAGCGAGCGATGCAGCAGCTTGCTCGAGCGGGCGATGCTCGAGCGAGGAGCGGGAGCAGCTCGAGCGGGCGCTTCGAGCGGGAGCAACTCGAGTGAGGGATGCAGCAGCTTGATGAACAGGCGCTCAAAGTAGAGAGCGGGCGATGCTGGAACAGGTGGGAAGCGAGGAGGACGATGCAGGAGAGGGATAAAACAGATCTCTTTTATTCCTCCGACAAAAGTTGGGTTTTCCCCAAATACAGAATGACTCTGGATCAAGACCGCCTCTGCTGTTTGTGAGCAGGATCATCCATGACCAACAGAGAAAGAGTCAGGTCCGACGGATGAAAGAAGAACGGCGAGGGGCAGCAAGAAGGTAGGTGGTATATCCCTCTATTTCTCTTCTATTCCTCACGATCTAACCTAGCTCTGATACCATGTTAAAAAAGAGGAATAGGGTATTTCTCATTATGTTTCTATGGATCATTTAGAAGGTATATATAGAGGCAATGAGATAAGAATCAAGAAACCATCGTATCCCTGATTTATGCCCGTACAAGATATCATTCCTGCAACGTCTAACAACTCATCCTCTTGATTTGGGCGATCTCTGATTCCTTGATTTTGAGCAATCTACGATTCCTTGATTTTGGGCGATCTTCTTCTGTTAAGTAACGATTCAACAAAGAGCGATTCAAGTCAGAAACCAATTTTAATATTCAAACACCTTATAATTTTTAGTTTATTAAAACGACATTTGAGCAGTTTTGTGACAAATTGTCGACTGCTTTGATCACAATGTCGTGGTTCGCATTTATGAGCAATACATAAGAAATTGATTCCGTGCAGACCAAGGCTTCAAACCCAGACCTCGGCAGGCACATCATCCAAGTAATCCAAATGCCACAACAAATTCTATACATCCAATTAAAGAAGTAAACGCTGAAACGTTCATATGCTTGCATCCCACCCAAGCACAAGGAAGGACTATCTGGCTGCCGGAGACTCGTAAATAACAGTGACCTGATGAATATCCTCATCGACCGTAGAGCCCGTAGTGTAAATGCCAGTTGATGCTTCTGATTGTGGCCTGAAATTAGAGCTTGAAACACCACCTGATGCATAATTTGATTTGTATGATTCAATGGCTTCCTTGAGATCGCTTACCACTTGGCTCATTGATGGCCTGTTAGCAGCCTGTGCTGCTGTGCATTCCAATGCTGTCTCTGCTACCTTCCACATCGACCCTACCTCATACCTACCCAGCAATCTACGATCTGCGATGCTTGCAATATCACCTTTCATTACTCTGGGCCTTACCTGAATCAGAAAGTTGCAGTGGGATTAGCATTAACAATAACATGCTAGGCACAGATGAATACTCAGATTTATGCATGGCGGTAAGTTTAACTAATTATTTTACAGGTCTCATTGCCATTGGCTATTGCCTTGTTTTGATGCATACGGAGTGCACTCTTTTGAGGCTTGAGGCATATCCGTGATCTGTGGCAAGGCAACGACCTATTCTGCTCAACCGAACTAACACATATGGTTTCCTTATTTTTGGGTCCTAACAAATTAAGGCAGAAATTCAAGTTGATATAAAAGAGGCAGGCTACTTTAAATTGTAAATGCGTGGCAATAAATAGAGTCCTTTGATGTAAGAAACGTAGCCAACTCAGTTTAACTTATTTACCCCAAAAGTTCTCAGGAGCATGGTGAAGGAAACGATTTGCAAAATCACATTCACTGTGTTGCCAACAAGCTTCAGTAGTTTTCTTGTTTCACGGACGTTTCATGTGTGACTATCAGCTCTACTTATGGGAATGACTCCAACATTAACTTCAAGAATGCAAAAGTCCATGTTTTTACGTGTGAAAAAGAAGGATAACTGGGCCCCATGACAACAATGGGGCCATGTGATTCTCATAATTAGTAAATCCCATTGATTTTCTTTTTCTGGTGAAAATCTTTCGTCAAATACTAGCAGCTTTGAAAGAGTGCAGTATAATTGGTAGACAACCTGCAAATCAAGAATTAAGACGAAAGAAAGGAATGAATAGAACATATAGCCAAACACTGTTGAGAACAAAATATTGGCTACAGCGCCTTCAATCACGCATGCTAATTAAACGATCAACTTCCTGCAACTTTTTGAAGCATGTAGCCTATATTCTTCAAATGATCTAGAGGTTTCATTCAATAGAACCCTACTTGATTATAAGCTTTGAAATATACATAAGCGACTGCAGTAGTCAACAAAACAACGAAATTCCGTGAAGAGGGAAAAGCATGAGAAACAGGAAGAACGTAATCAGCTTCCAATAAATCAATCAAACTCAGACAAGATAAGAGGAATGCAAACAAAGAAGGAATACAAACCCAGTTGACAAGATGAGTCCTTTCTCCTGAAGGCTCCACCATTATTGGTTGCATTCCGGTGACGAGTTCCAGAAGGACAACTCCGAAGCTGTATACATCACTCTTGTCATTGAGTCGATTTGTCAGGTAATACCTGCACCACAAACAGGGAAGAAGAGGTAAGGAAATGTGTTCAGTGAATGTACCTAGCGACTTCCCATTCTGTCATATTACCAACCCATTGGGTCAGTGTCCTCAGGCTTTCTAGAATTGAGCCTAGTAAACACAAATCATTCCCATCTTGGAAGCATCCCCAGAATTATGACTGTGATCTAGTTATCCTTCCCTAGCCAAGCCAGACAGAGATGTCAAATCTAAAAAAATCACAGGGCTTGAAACAACTTTGAAAGGCTAGAGAAATTCCATGAAGGTGAAGATGCCACAAACTCCCCAATGTTCTTTAAATGCACAAAGTCCACAGGACAGGCAGAAAACCTCATGTTCTTTACTCTGTTTCTCCTATATTCTGTAGGTAAGCAATGAGATACGAGAAAGTGTGGAAATTCTAACTTCCAAGAAGCAAACTCACTCTGGGTCCAAATATCCATGAGTACCAACAACAACAGTAGATATATGAGTGGCGCCATCAGGAATGCCAGACTTCGACATACCAAAGTCTGCTATCTTAGCCTCAAGTCTGTCATCCAAAAGAATGTTTGCACTCTTGATATCTCTGTGAATAATACCAGGCTTGCACCCAGAGTGTAGGTAATCCAGTCCTGCAATATTGATTGTTAGTCATCCATCTACTCGACAGTCAACTCATAGATATGACAATGCAGCTGATCTTAACCAACCTTGAGCAGCATTGAAAGCAATTTGAAGTCTCTGATTCCAACTTAATATAATGTCTGTTCGACCTGATAACACACTCAACTAGTTAGGCTGTCAATTTTCTCATATGACTTAATTTGCTCTGATTCTTTAAGACAAGCCATCCATTCAAACAAAATTTCCACTTTCAAGCGAGAAAATGATCGATTCATATGTTTACTAAACTCGATCAATCACAATGGCATGAGGCAGAAACAGTGTTCTCATATGATATGATTATTGCCTTGGCCCTACTTTGTTGCATATTGCATAAAAATGTTATCTTGTTTAGATAGGTATGCATGAGCTTCCTTTCATTCTAAACACCAGGAAGCCCAACCATGAAAGGCGAAACAGTGGTCTTCTCTAATTATATCTTGAGATGCTAGTCAATCAATTGAAAGAAGCTAGTATCACGTTCTCCTCCACTAAGATCTCACCTGCATGTCAGTACCATGCTAGGCAGGAAAATTTCGAATTACAGCACCCTGTGCAGGTGACAAACTTCTTCAACATCTCAAAGGCTGACACTATGTGTATACAAGAAGAGTTCCTATGATGAACACATAATGAATAACAAAGGGATAGAATTGATAGCATGATGCTCTTTCCAAAGGTCCAAAAAGTGAGTGCAATACTTGCATTGATGGAATCTTTTACAAGGTTACTGCCATACTTTAACTGTCCATGTTGAAAAGTGGGAAATTCTAGGAAGATTATGTACCTATCATCATAGTCCACATTATGTGCATAATAAGCCTTTGAAAAAAGTTACTTAACATGCTAAAACATTTGTTAAATACTTCTAAATTGTTTGTACATGATACTGCACGCCCATGCACATGCATCCACGTAAAGATTAAGCAAGAAGTACCTGATAAAACATTTTGGAGATTTCCCATAGGGATGTACTCATAAACCAATATCATGTTTTCTGCCTCATCACAGTACCCAAAAAAGGACACAAGATTTTTATGGTGAATCCTTGACAAAAGAGTAACCTGCAAAAATACCAAAAGCAGTGCCATATTGCACACTTCAATATGAGTGGCTAGTTCTCCTGTCAGTACTAAAAGTTTTAATTGACAAACCTCAGTATAAAATTCCTTCGATCCTTGTTTGGATTTATCAGAAAGAATCTTCACAGCGACGTTTTGACCATCCTGTAAACATCCATGAAATACAGGTCCATATCCTCCTTCACCAATCTTTGTTCTGAAATTGTCCGTGATACTCATAATTTCTGCATAAGAGAATGTTTGGCAACCACTTGACTTCCCCAGAAATTTAGCTTCACTGGCCAAAGGTTGTTCTTCAAATTTGATCAAAGGAAACATTATTAGGAAACGGTAAGACCATCTAGGAATGCGAAAACTGGATACTCCAAATGAACTCAAATTCAAGTAGTTTGGGACATAATTACTTGGATGTCTTCGCTTGATAATTATGAAACTAGCAAAACAAACTGCAAAAGCTAATAAAATAATAACAGCAACCACTATCCCAATAACTGCAGTCTTGTTGACCTTCCTTCCAGTAGACACGTCGCAAGTGCTTGACGAGCAAAGATTTTGATTACCGGAGATGCTACAACCGCAGACAGTTAAAAAGGAAGTCACCAACAGAAGTAATTAAAGTAGAAAGTGTATAAATTATAAAGCTAACATGGTATCTTGGCAATAATGGCAAACGAAAAAAGTAAAGTGCTGTTAAAGATATTTAAGTACTGACACATACAAGCTGATGGAAATGCAAAATTTACAACACCTACCTCAATAAAAGGCTGCCACTTTCATTCTTACGTAGAAGAGCATCCGGGATTAAGCCACCCAAATTATTATTTGATAAATTTCTGTAAGCACAAATCAGGAATTGCATGAGAAATTAAGAACCGAAGCCTTCAATTGATATAAGACACAAAAACACCAGAGTGAGCTTTGTAAAAAGAGCATCTCCAAAGCGAACATGGAAAAGGGGCTCACAAATAACTCAATTTTGTGAGACTAGCAAGAGAAGAAGGGATTGAGCCCGTCAAATTGTTTCCGGCTAAGTTTCTGGCACAAAGTGAAATATCATGATCAGTTGTCCCTCTACAAATTTAACCATTTGAATACCAGACTATACTCACAAGCTCACTAAGGCAGTCAATTGGGAAAGGCCTGGAGGAATCTCACCACTTAGTCCGCTGTTCGATAAGTCCCTGCAGTTGGCAAGGTGTACAAGGCAATTGTCAGAAAAGTCGATGAAACCCTTTTCTTTTTTAACGTGTGATAACCAAGATACGTACAGGGAAGTAATCCTGGGTGAAGAGTCATTACTGCAAACCAAATTATCCCAGGCATAACCTTGTGGCAGACAAGGATCTCCTGTCCAATTGTTCTTGAGAGTAAGGACACTTTTAATGCTTGTAAGGGCATCAACTGAGACCATGAAACAAGATTCTGTCAGGTAAATTTTCTTCCTAGCTCTCACTCTTGATCAGGGAGAGAAAGTCTTGTGGCTGAGTGGGCTTACCATCTTGGCCATCGGTTAGAGAACTTGACATTGACCTGACAATGTAGAATTCAAGTGCGTTAAAAATGGGAGATAACGTAGATCTGGCAGTTGGCTTGAGCTCAACTCGGTTTACTCCCAGCCCAAGCAGCGGTAGGTAGCTTGATGTGGAAAACGTGGTAACAGCAGTCAGGTATTCAGGCTGTTGGGCTTGGTACCAGTCCTCGTAGTTCAACGTGGTTTTGAACTCCCTGGTCTGATTTGCCTTGAGCCTCTGCAGTTCAGCTATATGCAGGCACATATAGAAATATGTGTTACTTGGAATATTTGAGGGATTCCACACAATTGAGCCGCTCGAGTTTGAATTGATAACCGCAGTTTGCATTACAGCTGATGGTGGACTAAAATCATTATTCACTGCATTAACTTGAAGTGTAGTGTTAATGGAGACCAAGTTCGTGCTGCCAGGTGACGACCACAAACGATCAAAACTATCATCTGGGTACCTGCAAGAATCATTGAACTTTAGGTCGAAGAATAAATAACATAAAAGCTTACTAACTATAAAATGAAAAGAAGAGGAGATACATCGCATAAGGCATTTGATAACAACAAATGACATAAGACTTGTTCATAAAAATAACTTAATATTCAGTCAAATTCTAGTTGGCACCATTAGACTGAGTTATATTGACCTTGACATACATGATAGAATAAAGTCACAAACAGTTTCATAAGGACAAAACGTATCGAAATTGCGTCCAAATTTATATGCAAAATGAACTTGCAGAATTACATACCTGAACATCTCTCCATTTAAAGATCCAAAATTGTCACGTTGTTGCGTAACCATCGCGTTTGTGCTGTTCAAAATTGCATAACCACTCACATTCATTGGCCGGAGTTCTATGGACGATATGAAGGGTATATCAGATGTTGTCTTCAAGAGGCAAACTGATACACTTTCATTTGTCGACACAAACATTACTTCGACCCATGACCATTTTGAACTTGAGCCACTTACTGTGCTTACAAAGTTGACGCCCAGATACAAGTCAAATTGAGGAAAAGAATTGAGCCCGTCATAGTTCCCATACATAAAAGAAGCCCTCAGCAGATACTTGGTCCCAGGTGTTACAGGTCCCACGGTGTAACAGTTCCTTTTTCCATATGGGAAACTTCGCAGATACCATAGGTATTTTGACGGAGTAGACATATACTGAGTCGCAATTGTTCCATTTACCCCAAGCTTCATAATGTCAGAATCCCACACATATTTAATTCCAGTGAGTGCATCCACATGATTGGCTTCAAGACCCCCACAATCTATGCTTATGAATCCTGAAAAAACTTCAAGGTAGCTAGCTTAGCTCCTCTAAAAAATCGTTTAAAGATTGCATAACATTATTAGTTAGCATTCAATCTCAGATGGTCAAATTCTTTAGAAAAATAATATAAAAAATGGCCAGATTTCGAAATCAAGATAATGCTCTCCTATGCATCCCATTTTGCTAAAACATTTACATCAGATGCCTTCACAAACAAAAGTTCTGGAAGCATTTTAAGATCTACAATTAAATCGACGAAAAACTCATATGACTAACTGGAGCAAATTCTCCCTTTTAAGAGTGTTTTCGCCCAACGATCCCCATCACACGCTAAACTTGCATACTTTTAGTGACGGAATTCTGTCAGTAAACAGGCACGACCTCAATCAAAATTAAACAGGCACGACCTCAATCAAAATTTATGTTACTCAAAGAAATTTTGGTGAAGATACTTCGAATTTCACATATACATTCAGCAATTCATACTGGCACACTGCGAAACGAAAATAATTGGTAGTGACGGGGTTATATGTAGAATTTTTCATCGATCACCAACATCAAGCAGGGAAAGTATTTTCTTTAAATCATAGAAAAAACCCGAAGGCAACAAATAATGCGACGCAGATTCTAATATTCTGTCGCCTAAGTAGTAGTAATTCCATAAGTTTTCAGATACATAATGCAAGGCTGTAGCTCAAATAAGGAACGTAGCGTTTGTAACACAACGCAGATTGCCAGCTTAATCTCAAACCGTTGACCAATCCTGCATTTGCTCACTTGGCTTTTGGGACGTACCTGGTTTTTGCCCTAGAACGACCGGATTCAGAAATAGATTCGCAAACAGCAAGAAGTAAAACAACGCATCCTCCCACTTCCTCATCTCCAGAATGCCCGGAACTCACAGGTCCGATGAAAAAACAGAAGATTCAGACGGAAAAAGAGACAGGAATCGGTGAAAGGAAAATGATGTCCAAGGATCTGAACTTAAGCCATAAAAAATCGAGGAACTAAGAGTACAGGTTGCTAAAAAATACTAAACAAGTTCAAAAGAAATGGAAACCAACTTGAAGACGAAATCTCAGGCCCCAACGGAACATAGAGACAAGGAAGAGCAAGATTAGAGAGAGAAGCGGCGGAGATTCTTCGTATAGTAAAGGCGGGCTCGAGTTGTCCATTAGTGTGGTGGTTGACTTTGACCGCATTGTGTGCGTCGCCCGCTGAGAATCCGCCATGAACGCGTAACACTGGAAGGAAGGAACTGCTGAAAGCAAAACGTAGAAAACTAAAAGGGATACACGGCGCGTCGACTCCCGCGCGGGCATTCCAGTTTTGGAACCATTTCACCTTGGACCCCAAAATGTTAAGCTTAATTTTGAGAACAGGACAATTTTTCCTTAAATTCTACATATAACCCCGTCACAATTCTTTGAAAGCTGCCAAGTAGGGTGTAATCTTGATGTTTTTTTTCAATTTCTTGCTTTCATAGAGAACTGCCAGTCATACTGACCCACCGCGAAACGAAGAATTGCTTGAGAAAAAAAATTAGTGTGTAAATTACCTTTTTATTAGTATTGTATATATTTTTTGCAAAGTTCCTGACGTTCAATACATAATATTTGTTTATAAATATGGCATCGATGGGAAAGGCATGTGTATAAAAAAAGTGGTTCCGCTGCTAACCTTGAAAAAGGAAAAAAATTATTAAGTATGAAGGGGAGAATGTTTCGTGTGTTTAGAAAATAATTAACTTTTATGTAGAATAACTTACAAAAAAGGTCATGCAAGGCTCCATAAACTTTTTAAAGTGTAATGTGGATAATACTTTAAATGAATAAAACGCCCTTTTGAAATGTTCAAAGCTGTAAAAGACAGAGCAGAAGTTCATGTCATTTTTAAAACCTTAAAAAGACAGATTTTAGTAATGCACAAATCGACTCATCCAGTTTAGGGATGTTCGGAAAGCTGAATTGAACCCGATAACTGACCTAATTCACATATAAAATTGGATATGAGAAAAAATTTAATATATGATTACAAAAATAGATCAGATTCTGATTTAAGAAATGACATCCAATCAAATTTAGATTTGAATTTAAATCGATAAGTGATCAAGTTCTAATTCCAATTTAAATTAGGTCTAGTTTTGAATAAATATTATATACCCACTGTTTATACATTTTGAATGTTGACTGTTAACATGTTGTAGTGGTGTTCATATTCGGTTTAAAAGTCCAATTTGTGTTCAGATGTGAACTTAAAAACCAGATTCAGATTGTGAATTTAGATCCAGCTGGTTCATTTAGGGTATAGACTCTTTTTTTTTTTTCATTCATATTTCAATTTGAATTCAAATATGTGAACACCCAAAAAAGCGAATGCAATTAGGATTACATCAGATTCAAAATCTGATCCATTGGCATGCCCATGTCCACTGGTTAAGTTCACTTTTTAGAGTTGATAGCATAATTTTGTTCTCGTAGGGTCTGTATTTTGCTTGTTTGGTAATAATAAAAAGTAGTACTGTTCCTCAACTTGGTTTGGTTCAAATTTAATAAAAGCTAATGAATTGTGAGTTCGAGCTACCAAATTCATGCTGAATCAGCAACCTCACTGGCTACAATTTGATCCAAGTGAAATTTCTCTTCCATTTTAATTGATTGGATATTATAAATCGGCGTTTGCTTAACATGTGCATTGATCTTGTCTTTGCAAATTAGATCTCTCATATTTATAATTTTGAAATGAACTTACAATGTAAATCAACTTAAACTGATTTGGCAGGATTAATTGGACTGAAGCATATGTCACATTTTCTTTTTATAATATTAAGTTTAAAAGCTCTGAAACCAAGTCAACAAGAACGACGATATTGACAACCAGCCTGGCAATTCATGAAGAACAACTTTATTAGGCGGACTTGAACTATCAGATCAATTGCAAGTCAACTTAGAAGGAAAAGGAATAACGTGCTAGACACACTAAACCAACATAATGTGCCTAGTTTTGATAATATTTTATTATCAGTATAAATCTATTTAACACATTAAATGCTTTTTATTTTGTAAAATTGTCCTACCATTATGTCTTAATTATGCGTTGTGTCTCACCTCCTTGCGGTGGTTTCTGCTTGTTTTCTCGCCCATGTGATCGCAGCAAGCACGCGGAGTTCGGCAATCCCCATTTCCTATTAAAAAGAAGAAGAAAGAAGAAAAATATTCTTTTAACTCATAGAATACTCATTGGTTCGTGCAGCGTAAGGTGTGTAGATTCTTAAAACTACATTATCTTTTCCACTAAATAACGTAATCATAAGGACATTGGAGATTTAATATTTGCTTGTTTTATAGCAGAAATTGTGACCCAGTTTACGTTATCAAGTCCGTCAATCAAGCTTTGCATTTGATTGTCGTTCTACTCTCATCAAGGATGGAGCCAAAATGGAGGTCAGGATTCAAGGGCCCTTCCGAATTTAATTTTTTTTTAAAAAGTACATTTAATTTTAGGCAAACTCTTTTGTTCATCTTAAATTTTGTAGAGAATTTGACTAGCTCCTTCAGAATTTTCAGAAAAAAAAAAACTGGCCCTCAAAGAGTGTTGGGCACCTGAAAAAACGTGGGAAGGATTCAGGTTGGCATATAAGCGCCAGGAATTTCCTTATGAAATTGTATCTTTGTAAAATTAATCTCCCTGAAACTGTTGATGATGCTTACCTTAAATGCCTTCTTCCGAACCCCCATTTGGGTGGAAGGAACCAGCTCTTGTTAGCAGGAAGAAACAGACATCAAATAAAATCTTGTGTCTTTTATACATATATATAAGCTTCCCGTCACATCTACTCCAGGGCATACGGTCATGTGGCTGTAAGACAAAGTTCTCCATTACTGTGCTTCTTGCGGCTAAGAACCTTTGGAATGATGGAGCGACTCAATGGGGCCACCGCCCACCCTTTGAAAGGGAACACTGTGGGTGCCAAACGCGCCTTATGAAGACAAACAACCCAGTGAAGTACAAAATCCGGTGTCGCGGGGATGAGAGACTTTACAAAACCACAAAAGCAAGACGATGCGGGTGGCGTGGATCTAGACATTTGCGTTTTGACTCTTCAATCAATTATAGCGTCGGACGTAATTAAGTTCAAATGAATCCAACTGATTTAAAGTTTGAACTCGCGAACCCTGATAATTCTGTAGAGTTGGAGACAGGAAACGCCAACCGTGTGAGACGATGACCTTATCGGCTATGTAGAAGAAGAAGAAGAAGAAGAAATCAGATCGAAGCGTGGACTTCTAATTTGCAGGGTCATGTTCTTGGCATCTCGGCATTTTACATAGAGTCCTATTTCAGGCACTCACTCGGAGAGAAAATGGGGAAGTCTGTCGGTTATTTTTGCCAAAAAAGTATATGGTAAATCATTTTTATATTTTTTAACTCAGATGTACCTTTGGTCATGTCGGGTTCCAAACATCAATTCCCATCTTCGGCACCAAACATATAACCTTCCCTGGTAGCTCCTGCGGCAGAAATAAAAGATTTAGGTCAAGGGAGCATACATATGTAATTTTTTTAATTTCAAAGAATATAAAAGAACCACTGTGCGTAATAGCTGCAATTTCTGATGCTAACCAACCCAGGACCCGTAAGTAGCAGGAATGAAATATATTTATTTCATTCCTGCTACTTACGGTCTTGGGTTGCGTTAGTATCAGCAATTGCAGCTATTACATGCAATGACTGGTTCTTTTATTAATTACATGCAATTGCTGATGCTAACGCAGTTCAGGACCCATGAGTAGCAGGGATTAAATATGATCGAACATGAACTTATAGTTATTGGTCACTTGATTTCACAGGCAGTTGGATCTGTAAAACAGCTGGTTCAAGACCAAAACTCTTAGTTGTAATGCCTTAACCATTGATTAAGAATTTCAGGCTGACATAATCATATTTGCAATTGATTTTCCAATTGCAATAGTCTCATAAAAGATCGTTCATGCGAAAATTGTAACACATCAAAAGTTTAGTCATATATCTAAGTTTGTGACGAATATTGTAAAACTTATAAACAGGATTGTTA
The DNA here is from genome assembly GCA_011799765.1 of Nymphaea thermarum. Taxonomy (NCBI): domain Eukaryota; kingdom Viridiplantae; phylum Streptophyta; class Magnoliopsida; order Nymphaeales; family Nymphaeaceae; genus Nymphaea; species Nymphaea thermarum. The sequence continues at coordinate 298,023 of JAANDH010000205.1, read as the reverse complement.
AGTGACTGCTTATCTTGGTTTTTAGTCTTTTTAGGTTGAAACCGAAACTTTCAAGAGGTGGATTGGGATCCGTTGGGCCAAGGGCCCGAGTCCAATATAGAAGTGTCTTGGATTGTTATAGTGATGTTAAAACTGGTTTAACACTCGATCCTGGAACCCTACATGTGTGGATGCATGTATTACAAAGACGTCTGATGCAACTCAAAAGTTTAGTCTCATATCTATTGTTAAATAACTGATTATTAAGTTCCTAACTTTTTAGGTTAAAACCGAATATGTTAAAGTGCAAATTAAGATACATCGGCATGAACGTGGAACAGGTTGTTATAAGATGGTTTATTTTTCCAAACAAGATTCGAGGATCATCATAAACTTACATTTTCAGCTCCCTAAAGTATCCCGCTTAAACGCGTGTTGCACTCAGACCTGAGGCACGTTAAACGACGGAGTCGTGTTGCGCATGGCTTCTGTTACAAACCGGAAATGCCATGCCTTTTGTAAGGACGTTGCCATGGATGGCCAACTTCAAGCCTACTTTTTGACTTTGAATGAGACAGACTGGGCATAGATAGTTTTTGGTCGGATCTGAATCCACGACAACACCTCGAACATACCCGATGAGACGGGGCAGATAGAATGAAATTGCAGGCTGCGGATGATATTGGGTTCAATAATGACACTGAAATATGCATGACAAAAGCTCCTACATATCTATATCTAAACCGTACATAAGGAGGGTGATATTTGGTTATAACTAGTAACATGGCATTTCTATTCCGGCAACAAAATTATTTCTTTGAGGCACTAAAAACGGATTGTGTTCTCTTAGCTCATAAGAGACAACTGAAAATGCTAAACGAACCGGTGAAGTTTGACTCGTGACATTCTTTCTCTTTAATACATTTATTACAAACTTACATCAATTCAACCAAGAAAATTAAAAAGAAAACAATGAAGAATGATAAAAAAAAAAGTATATATAAAAGTTCTCTACTATCTCGCTAATGGAGCAGCATAGCTAACACCAGTTTCACCGTCTGTTCCAGAACTAAGAGCGTATACACCCCTCAAAGGTTCGGATGGTGATGCAAGTGGTGAAACAGTAGCGGGTGAACCTGATTCAATGGCTTCTTTCAAATAACTAACGACCATGCTCATCGTTGGTCTTTCTGCATCTTTTAAGGCGGTGCATTCGAGTGCTGTCTCTGCCACCTTCCACATTGAACCCACATCATAAGCACCACAAAATCTTGGATCTGCAACACTTGCAAGATCTCCTCTTAGCAGCTTTGGTCGAACCTGTGCAAAAAATGAACAATTTTCAGAAACTCTGCTTACCAGAATGAGCAAAATCTAAAGGCACAAAAGATCAACATCTGCAAGTAAGTCAGCACTCGCAATGCCTTGATTTGGAGGCTGCGAGCCCATATCTAGCCTATGCTTCTCGGTGTGTTGGATAGCTATACATGTACCATATATGAAGTTGTTCAAGTTCGTAATTACTGACAAAGTGGCAACTAGCACCACGTTAACCCGAGAAAAAATTTTACAAGCTTGCTTTTGGCATCAAAAGAGTTCCTCTTTGAAGTAAAGCAAGAGTAGGTTTTCCACAGGGCCTTATTGTCTAAAGGGGCCACGAGGGATGTTTACTTCTTTGTAAAAAAGGTAAAATTGCAGGTGATAACAGAAATGAGTTTTTCCCAGTGCGACAACATAGTAAAGCTTGCCTAGCCACTGACTGCACATTCGTCCATTGGTCAAAGTATATCTCTGAATATACAGCACCACGCATGTACATTAAATCATTCTTCAGATTCTTTAAAAGATATGTCACCTTAGAGCGGGGTGTGGGTGAAGATGGGGTAATTAAAAGAAAAAAAAATAGGTGCAGGTGCAGTGAGGGTGTATATATATGTAATATATGTATGTATATAAATAATTTATTACATAGTTATTTAACTGTTTAGTAGTGTTGTTTATTTATATTTATATATAATTTTTTTGTATTAGTTATGTGCACATTTAAAATGGTCAGTTTTGATTCTAATTTGACTGACCAAACCGAATGTGCTGTCGGATAAGCACCAGCACCAGCACCAGCACCAACGTCAACAAGGATGCAGCAGCCAATTAGAAGCACCCATGTGACATAGTTTAAAAGTCACAGTCAAACTAAATAATTACTTATCATTATTCTAACTAGGATAAGGTATCAGCTCAGTTTGGTTACTGTATTTAATCTTCTATTAGTGTTCCGAACTATGATCTAGAACCCTGTTAGATCCATTCACTATGAACCCTGGACTTGACAAAACATGTGAAGTGAAATCATTATATTCTTTTAAGTTTCTTATGGCATATGAGAAGCTAGTGGCCAAAAATTCGGTTTCAGAAACTCCAGTGGAGCAAGGATGACAAATGATTAGCTTTTGAACACAAAAAAGGTATTATACTAATAGATAAATGCACATTATTTATATGTCTTCTGTCATATGTAATACTGAAATTTCATGCAGAAAAATGCCTGCACCTCTACCGAAGAATTGTATTTAAGAGCCAAACATCTTCAAAAAGAAGCCAGTCAAGACAAGACAAGGAGCAACTGCAAAAACACAAACTGAGCTAGCCTAAAACTCTATAATCCTTAAGATTGTGTTTGATAGCCTCAAATTATAGATGTGAAGCTGGATTAAAAGGTGTGTTTTGGAAGGATCCTCAGTTTAAACTTTAAACAGACTGAGGATCTCAAAAACATGGATTTTAAATCCACGTTACATGTTGAAAACCATGAATTTAAGGTTGGATTGGGAGGGGTGGGAAGGGGAGTGGAGAGGTCCGACCTTAAATCCATGGATCTGAGATTGTAGTGATCTTAGATCACCACGGTCCTCAGATCCATAGTGCGACAAACACAACCTAAAGAACCAAAGAGAAGGTAATTTCTCATGAAGGACCTGTACCAGGTCCCAATGTTTACTGTTTGTCCAGGGCGTAAAGCAAGAGAGAAACATTGGAACGATTCTCCATACCCAATTAACAATATGAACCCTTTCTCCTGATGGCTCAACAATAATTGGCTGCAACCCAGATATCAGTTCAAGAAGAACAATGCCGAAGCTATAGACATCACTTTTTTCAGTAAGACGATTTGTCAAGTAATATCTGTCACAGAAAAAAGAAGAATTACTTATATCAGCAAACTTGTACAGCTAGGATACAAAAGTAGAAATGCAAGAGGTGACTCCAACACTCATCCTATCCACCTAAGAGAAACGGAAAAAAATTAAGCTTCATGAAGTTTTTTGCTTCACTTATGGCTGGCTCTATAAGCTCAAGAATTTTCTTTGGCTTGTGTTGCAGATACAGAAGAATTTCTGTATTTTATGCAACTAGAAAATACTACAGAATCAAGGAAAAAAAATGTGAAGGTTGGAATAGAGGCAAAAGTCTTTTGGTTTAAAGCAGAAAACTCACTCTGGATCCAAATATCCAGGAGTACCAACAACCCTGGTGGACATGTGAGTAACACCATCAGGAAAACCAGTCTTGGACATGCCAAAATCTGCAATCTTAGCTTCAAGCTTCTCATTCAAGAGTATGTTGGCACTTTTCACATCTCTGTGAATTATTGCAGGGTTGCACCCAGAATGTAGGTAATCGAGGCCTGCAATATTTGTTGTTTAGAATACAACACATAACAAAGAATATGATAGGAGAAAAAAACACAGGTAAGAAGGGCTGACCTTGTGCAGCACCGAAAGCCACCTTAAGCCTCTGATTCCAATCCAGGCTAAGTTGTGAGTGGCCTGAATCAAGAAGGCATGTCATATATTTCTGACCTTTTTTTGCAATGGGAAATCTTTAAACAGCAACTACAAAATCATGGCCGATTGATAATTTACTTATTTACCATTCTATTTAGTAAAATGATCTGGAAATGCCAATTAAGTATTTGCCTAGCAGTTTCATCTGCTAAAAAAAAATTCGCATTTTTTCTGCTTCGGTTCTAATTCTTTTGTGGATATGTTATGACATTAACAGTTTCTATCAGGTCTTGTCTTTCTATTTGATGTATAACAAACAGACCATGGAAAATACTTTTGTTTCCTTCATTAGCATACAAAATTTTTGAAATGATTGTAAGAGTAGGATGCCAGTCCAAGCATCTTCAGATAAAATACAAAACATACTTATGCATATAAACTTTACTTCTTTAAGCAATCCAACTTTGAGACTCCAATCTGGCCGTAGCATCCGGCCCCAATGTCGTAAAACATGTAAGGTAACTCCTCCCATTTGGGTCCAAAGTTAACTATGCATCTAATTTCGTGTAAATTAAGAAAAACTCAAATTTAATTTTCAATACCGAAAATAGGAAAATCAAAACAAGAAAACACAAAATAAAAATATAATATTACAAAAGAAAGAAAGACTATGACAGAACATGAATTGCACAAACATAACCAAATAACAAGTATGTGCTACCTAAAACATGCATACATTAATTAAAAACAGTCAAAATTGACCACCTAAATTGCTAAAAATAATTAAATGAGTATAAAAAAGAACAAGTGTTTATTGCATATGACTTTTAGAGTCCTGGAAAAAGTTAATGGTCATCAACTTAAAATTTTTTTACTCTGGAGGACAAAGGCTCTTCGAGAAACGATGATAAAAGCTCTAACATTGTTGCATAAAATCATATGCAAATCTTATTGCTTTGACTTTAAAGTTTAAATGTGCATGAATCCTTTTATGACAAACTTAATCTTCAATATTAAGAAATTTATATACTTTTAAGTTCAAAAAGAAAAAAAAAAGTTATGTTTATTATTTTCTTCATGCATTGCAGGTGCAACAAAAGATACGCCCTGTCTCATACTGTAATGTATGATGGGATGGCAGATGGGTGTCTCAAAAGATGCACCCAATATGGGACAGTAACACCTTTCAAACTACTTTAAAAAATGTATTAGAATGTATTGTATGGTTTTCTTCTCATAACATACAATACAATACACTACATTGCATAGAAGTTAAAACACTGTCTGACCTGAATCCAACTCAAGTCACTTGAATTCAACAAAGGAATTTGAATTCCCTAACCAAGTCTGACCTTATTCTATGTCCAATTTACAGATATCAGATTAGGAAGGAGAAAGTACTGCAACCCAATGCCGTAAAAGGCATATCATAACGCGTATCAGTTGGGCTGACCTATATGCCGTATCGTAACATATCATAATTTATTGTGAACATATCGTAAAATTGTTTATTAATCATAAAAATATTAAAAAATTAGAGAAATGGAGAAAATTCAACAAATCACGAAAAATGTGTTCTATATAAAAAATTCATCACATAATGAATATTTGTGGTTCATCATTCATAAGCCATAATATGTTGACAACACATCAAAAAAATAAAACAAATAACTTCATAAAATAAATGGAAACATATGATAAACTTTACAAAACAATAGAAATATACTTAAAACTTGAAATTGAGTGATTATATACTTTTTGTAGAAGAAGAAACACAAAATCTCTCTTTTTAAACTCATGAATGGCTTTCTCACAGGGCCACAACAAATCTCCCTACAAACTGGCGATCTCTCTCTCAAATTGACGATTTGTTTGGCAGTTTCTCTACAAAACCAATAAAAAAGTCACCCTCTTGGAGATGTTAGAAGTGTTAGAAAGGGATGAGAATAGAGTTAAAAAAAAATCGATCAAAATGGGCTTTTTGAAAATTGCACCGTATCGGCCATATCATACAATATGGCAGCGATACAGCTGATACACCTACAATGCACATGAAAAATGTGTATCATAGGCATATCATATAGGTTTTGCCGACCTATACAATATGTATTGTATGAAATACGGATAACACTGCTGCAACCTATTTGGATCTAACTTTACATTGATTCTAGAATACACCAATCAACTATGTCAAGTATCAAAAGCAGGAGCCTAGAATTATGTCCAATCCAAACAATCTAAACTAGAACCACGATAGAAAACATGTCCAGTTGTCAGAGTTTTAGTTACTTCAATTAAACAGGTCGCTCACAAACTTGTCTAGAAGAATAAAGCAAAAGGGAAAAAATCCCAAACAAGAATTTATCATTTCGATAAAATTGACAAACTGTGACAACATGGAACTCAAATTGATCAAGAAATATTCAGCTTTGATTGTAGACATGCACCAACATGCCATAGGATTCACACAAAGAAATCTTCACAGCAATTTGTTCAAACAAGTGTATTAAAGTAAAAATCATATGATATGCTGAATTGATTATTTGGCTTTAAGCTATGACCTCCATAGCAGAGATGGTACTTAGTACAGAGTGACAAACTGTAACATAGTGGTCAGTGGTCTTGCTAGAGAAAATGTAACCACATGGAACCCAAATTGATTAAGAAATGTTCAGTTTTGATTGTAGACATGCACCTAGATGCCATAGGATTTCCACAAATTGTCACAGAAAACGTGTCTTAATCGAAAAAACACATTAAATACGTGAGAAATAAGACAGCCGTATAGAACAGCAATTAGACACGTCTTTAAAAAAAAAAACGCCAGAAAATAAAAAATGTGAAAAAAACACATATTATATGCATTTTTTCGCATTTTTTATTCCTTTTTAGTTTTTTATAATTTTCAGGATTTATTAAATGTTTTAAATTTTTTAAAAATTTGCTGAGATTTTCCCGAGATATTCCCAAGACATACAACTTTGCCATATTATACCCAAGAAATTTCTCAGCGCATAATACCCATACATGATATATGTGACACTGCCACATAGAAATCTTCACAACAATTTGTTCAAACAAGTGGATTAAAGTAAAAATCATATGATATGCTGAATTGGTTATTTGGCTTTAAAGCTATGCCTCCCTACCAGAGATGGTACTTAATATGATAATCAGAATTCAATTTTCATGGAACCATGATTGTCTCACACATTAATACACAATGGACTCTCCCACAAAAAACATATCGGATGTTGACAAAATTTAGAATGAGAATCACCTGAAAGAATATCCTGGAGGTTTCCTCTAGAAATGTATTCATAGATCAAATTCATATTTTCTGCCTCATCACAGTATCCAATCAGTGACACCAGATTTTTGTGGTGAACCCTCGAAAGAAGAACCACCTAAAAAAGAATATACATCTTACCTTTCTTGTTTTATAACTTCATAAAGATATTGTCGTAAATAAACACTTAGTTCACCCACCTCAGTCTGGAATTCTTTAGATCCTTGCATTGACTTACTAGAAAGTATCTTTACAGCCACATTTTGTCCATTCCGTAAATGCCCATGGAACACAGGACCATAACCTCCTTCACCAATTTTTCTACTGAAATTATTTGTGACCTTCATCACTTCCACGTGAGTGAATGGCTGGCAACCATTTGAGCTTCCTACTGGTCTGGCACTGTCGTTTATTGGTTGCTTACCTAGTGTAATTCAAAAAGAAAATGCACAACACACACATCTTAGTTACAAGCTACATGATGGCTTTTGAGAAACTCAAATACAACAAGGGAGCAGCCAAATGGTACTAGCTTGAGATAGAATAATTACTTCCACGCTTTCTCCTCTTCATCATCATAAAAGTAGCTATGCAGAGTGCAATCACTAACACAGCAACAGCAACTGCTATTCCAACAATTGCTCCTACATTGCCTTTCTTTTTAGATGCATTGCAAGTGCTTGATAAGCAAAGCTTCTCATTGCCAGAAACACTACAATGAAGAAAAAAAGTTAATAAGCCCAAGTTATTTATTAGATCTGATCAATAATTTGGTGTTTAGCATACTTGGTTATATAAATAAAATCTGAATTGCAATCTTGACCCTCACCATTCAATTAGATAATGTGAATGAAGTTGTATGGTATTGGTCTCAGGAACAAATAAACTGACCCAGATTATAATATAATACTTCAAAATTTGGAAGCTAAGCATGCACAAAACTAGAAGTGAACCAACAGTAGCTGGTACATGAATAGTGAGAATGATAATTGTACAGATTTGGGAACTCATAGATGCACTCACAAATTTGGAGTTGAACCAGGCACATCCATTATAATTGTTTTGTAGAGGCTCTATCTGACATCCTAGTCTTAGTTCTATTCAGAACGTCGTAATATAGGACATCTTTTTTCTGATCTTAACATTTACTTTATCTGCCAATTGTATTCCCGATCCTGGTTACCATTCTGTTGCACCACCACAGCTCAATATTCTCTGAGATAATTCTTGACCACAATAGCAACCTTTGGAGTACTGCCCAGGAATAGACCTCAGTTTAGCATTCCATATCGTGGACTTCCACTCGGGCATTGGGGAAGTTACAACAGTTGATCAACATTGAGATCGACGCTGTTGGAGTAGGAAGGAGAAGCAAGACATGACAATCTAGAAGCAGAAAGTACAACATAATCATCTTTAAAAAATTAGGAAACAGAAAGCATGGTATGATTAAGGAGGTTAGCAGTTGAAAAAGGAACATAAATATTAAAATGAAGGGAAGAAAATTCACTGTTCATATTATGGACATATGTATGGCAAGTTATATATGTTCGATGACATCTTGTGCATGTAAAGATGAGGTGCACATGATCATAATTTTAATAATGGTGATACTTTTAACAAATACTGGAGAATTGTTTCATACGCTTGTTACAGCCTAGTACTTATGTTAAAAATAGTTTTCAACTTTCAAGTTTCGAAATAAAAACTTCACATTTTCAAGCATTACTCAGAACAGGGCCTCTCCTCTCGTTTAAAAAATTCCTTAGTTTATATGTTAATATCTTAAAAATGTTATTATTGGATATTATATTTGGTTAGCAAAGTTACACCATTACAGCAGCCATCTTGCTATGCATGCATACGTGTTTATTGCTCCGCATGTCATTTGCATAATTGATTTTGTCTCACTAAACAGTTCCCACATTGACACTTATAACCTGATAAAAGTGGCCAAGCATATGTGTACACAAGGTACTGACAATAGACTGGGAAGACAGCCTGCCTATATCAGCTTGCCAATAAAGATTAACAGTATCAACAACTGTGTCAACAAGAGAGAACATCAATCTTTGACAATACTAACCTCAACAAAAGGCTTCCATTTTGCTGCTTCTGCAAAAGAACATCTGGAACTGAGCCAGTGAGATTGTTGGATGACAAATTTCTGTTCTCCAATATTATCCAGTGCATTGAGCACGGATCCAGATATATCCAAATTACATGCAGAAGAAATTCGGGGGTTAGAAAATGATCCAGAACAACATGGTTTGCATCGTGTACATAAATCTGAAACTTACAAATTTTTCAGATGGATCAGACCAGCAAAAAATGATGGGATTGGACCTGTCAGGTTGTTTCCTGCTAAATTCCTGTCAATGTTTTACTAGAATGTTCAGTCATTTGCACATGCGATATCACTGTTTGAAGATGATGCATACTCACAAGCTCTCTAGGGATGTAAGTCTTGATAAACTTTGAGGAATTTCACCATTCAACCCATTGTTTGATAGATCCCTAAAAAGTTGATAATACAAAATCTTAGATAGAGAACCTTATTTATAATTACAAACATTATATATGAAAGCATCTGGAGATGCAGATATTCAAATTTCATGTAGCTTTGAATAGGCAAATACATACAGGGAGATAACCCTCGGAGAGGAATCATTACTGCAACCCAATGCCTCCCAAGCATAGCCATGAGGCAAACAAGGGTCTCCTGTCCAATCTTTGGTGATCCTAAGTTCAGTTCCGATGCTCGTAAGGGCTTCAACTGTCATCATAGAAGTCACACTGTTATCCAAAAACAGGGAAATGCCTCAACCTTATGCTCTTTGCCTATAATATCCACAAATTGACAGGTTATCATGATAAAAAGCAGCGCTCACCATCTCCATTGTTTGTTAAAGAACTAGAGAGTGACTTGACAATGTATAGTTCAATTGCGTTTATAATGGGAGATAATGAAGATCTCTCTGTGGGCTGTAGCAACACTTTAAAACTTCCAGATGAGTGCAGGTAGGTCAATCTGGAGGAGTATATGGATTCAGCAATCAGATAACGGGGCTTTTCATTTGTATACCAGTCTCTGGAGTTCAAAGTTATGTTGAATTCTCTACTCTGGTTGGCCTTCAGTTTCTGTATTTCGGCAATATGTATGCTCATGTAGAAAGAGGTATTACTAGGTAGATCTGAAAGGCCCCATAAAATTCCGCTACTTGAATTTGGATTCACCAATGCTGTCTGCATAACAACTGATGGTGGTCTAAAATCATTTTTTGAAACAACAGCATTTGAGGTGTTGATGGATTCTAGCGAAGTTCTTCCAGTTGTTGATAACCACAAGCGATCAAAAATATCATGAGGATACCTGGAAAAGCATTTGACCAATTAAATTAAAAGATTTCATCATCATAAAGAATGTTGGTACTTAGTACTGAAATCAAGAGTAAACAATCAAAGTTACAAACCCATCTTCCATAGCTTTCAATCTGGTGTCAGTGACGCAAGCTGCTGTTTTTTTCTTTTTGGTAGACATATCCATGGGCAGTTATGTCAGTTAAATTTAAGCTATATATTATTCAAGAGACTTAATTAATAAGTACAGTCCTTGCATGCTGCAATTGTAACTGACACAATAATGAAGCATTAAGCAGGAATGCAGAGGCATCTGGAAATAAAAAAGTAGATATATTCTTGCATCTTTGCATGCATGGTGAATCTTTATCTGAAAGGTTGAATGCATGCAGTTTCTGTTAAATAGCATTTCATTGAAATGTGGTATTAAAATGGCAATTATCCTATGTCCTCTAGGATCTGTTTTGACTGAACTGCAATTTTAACATGTCTCTGTGTGTGTGTTGTCTGGAGGGGGGGGGGGTGATTTGGAGCATTATAGAGCAGATTTGGCTTTGTTAATGTTAAGATGATTTCTCTCTCTCTCCTCTTTCTCTCGCTCTTTATCACTTCCTCTCCTAATTGTGAGTTGCTGCAGGAATTCCTTAAGGCCGATTGTGCCATTGAGCTTTTTCACTGAAGATATCCTATCATGTTTGGACGTGCACCAAAGAAGAGCAATAACACCAGATACTATGAGATTCTTGGGTTCCAAAAAGTGCAAGCCAGGATGAGCTTAAGAAGGCCTAGGGAAAGGCTGCTATAAAGAATCATCCTGACAAAGGCGGAGACCGTGAGAAGTTCAAGGAATTAGCTCAGGCATATGAAGTCCTCAGTGATCCTGAGGTTAACAGCTTATCTTGTGACGGGTCACATTTACTTTTTATCGGCTGATAACTGGAACCAGTGTATTCTGCAGAGGATACTTGATATCTGTTAGCTTTTCGTTTCTCTCTTTTCTCCTTTCCCTCCTCTCTGTCTCTCTCTCTCCCCCCGTGTCTGAATCACAATCCAAAAACTATGTAACCTCTTGAAAGAAGCAAAATATAAATGATGCTGTCACATGAACATGCTCCACTGTCCTATGGTTCTGTTATGTATGACCAAATTACTCGAACTCTATTCTTGTTTTTGTCTCTCTTATCATGTTCAAATTTGAATAAGATCGTATTTTGCGTGCTTCAATATTTTCTTGGAAATCAGGTATTCATCAGAAAAACTGTTCTATTCTATACGTAACCATATTTTCATGCTTTTACTAATTTGACTATTAAACATTTACGAGAAACTTATTTTAAACATATCAAACAATATGGGCAGGACACTGCATATGCTACCAAGGTATGAAGAAAGCGAATGTTGAAGGAAGAATACATCCGACCAGGCATATTACATACTGATTTCGAATTTTCCAGATCTAAATACCTGTACATAACACCATCTGCTGCCCCGAAATTGAGCCGTTGCTCCAGAATCATCGCTGTTGTGCCATTTAGAATCTGGTAACCAGTTCCATTCAATGGCCGAAGCTCTATGGATGATATGAAAGGAACCCCCGTGGTAGTTTTCAGAAGGCAGACTGAGACATAAGTATCCGTAGGCACAAGCATGACTTCTACGAACAACCAAATGCTTGGATCTGAACCGTTAATGGTACTCACAGAATTAACACCTATAGAGAGCTCGAATTGAGGGAAAGAATTCAACCCGTCATAATTGCCATACATAAAAGAAGCCCGAAGAAGATACTTTACTCCGGATAGCACTGGCTGTACGGTATAACAGTTCCTAGTTCCATTTGGGAAACTTCTAAGTCGCTTTAAGTAGTTTGATACTGATGACGTGTAATTGCTCGCAATTTCTCTACTTTCGCCAAATTTCATAATAGCGGAGTCAGATGTATAGTTTATTCCGGTAGTTTGATCCAAATAGCTTTCTTCCACTCCGCCGCAATCTATGCTTATGAATCCTGCATTGATTCGACAATAAACTTTTTAGCCCAAGCATGGAAAAGAACACTCCTAGCCTAATTAACGGCACGTGCCGTAATTTTTCAAACGCAAACTACCGACTGTTTGTTTTTGCTTCTTTCTTAATTGTCATGGCTCGCTTTTCTAGCTTGCCTGCTAACACTCAACAGCTAGCTCGCTTCTCAGACAAGAACCCATGAGTTCCAAGTAATGAAATCTTAACTTTCCGTGTTTACTAGAATTCCAAGCCTCAAATTTGTCGAGAAATTTGGATTCATGTTGGACGGCAACCACCAGAAGATTTCTAGAGAGAAAGTTCTCATTGCTTACATTTCTTGCTAGCCCAAGCACATTTTTAGGACCACCGCCAGCATAAGCTGATAAGAGAAAGGAAAGTAAAACAGCATTGAGGGACTTTAGGGGTTGTTTGTCGGCAGGGATACATGAGGGGCAGATTCATGGAACAGTTCGATTCTTTTGTTCCATGGAACACTCACGAAGTGCCCTTGCTGGGGAAAGCATGGGACGCCCAAAGGACTCAACATACAAGTTAAGAAATTCAAGGATGGAAGAGCTCAAAGGGTTCCTTCCCGGAACACATGACGGAGCCATACATGTTAAACGGGATTTCCCCGCGAGAGGAAAGAAAATGATGCAACAACAGAATTTGTTAAAAATTGTAAAACGAGTTGTGACGGTACTCTCATGTTATGTTGAACATAGGCGACAATCTCGCGATTTCTTTTTCAGCATTTGTCAGATTTCTTAATACACTCCCATCGCTAGTTATCTCAAACATAGGCGACACGTGACGATGTCGCGGTCTCCAGGATTAATAATATTCATCAATCTCCGAAGCACTCTGGGTAGAATGCAGACATTTTGGGGGCATTGCATATCTCTGTGACCGTACACATGTATCCTCGGAGAATTCATACTCCGTGTGTTCCTTCCGATGGACACCGATTTCCACCCAGTCTTTTGCCCTGCTCCCGCGCAAACTTCCTTCCAGGAGGCCGGACTACCACGCAAAAGAAAGAAAAAGAAACAAAAAAAAAACCATTTTCCATACTGCAGTTTCTCGAGTCTTACCTGGCTCTTGCCCTAGAACGAGCGAACTCCGAAGAAAAATCGCCAGCAACAAGAAGAAGAACGGCAGATATCTCCATCTCCTCATCAGCGGACAACCCGACGTAGATCACAGATTCCAGGCAAGGGTGGGGAAAGAAACAAAAAATCGAAACAAGAAAAGGAGGATATAGGATCAGAATTCGCGTCAATGGCGTTCTTAGATGGAAGAGGCGAGTTCGCGATTTCGTGCAGGGAAGTGAACGAATTGCAGACCAGCGAATGAAGCCGAGGTCTCACGCAGACGGCAGGAGCGAGCAGCCTCTTAAACAGTTGACAAGTACTCGGTAGCTTTCTGCGAAAGCACGCCATGGATGGCGACATCTCAGCACAAGAAGCTGGGCAGCCAGGTTTATTTTTCCAAATCATTTGACCTCTCTTTCGTTGGGGTCTTTTTAACGTATCGAAAGGCGACTTCTGACGTCTCCCGCCCAATTCCTGCTAAAATTAATCCGCAGGATGATGTCCGGATTTTAACTTATTCAAAGACGCGTCCGTGAATTTGGGAATTTCAAATTAAGGAAACATAAATATAATTTATACTAATGTGATATTTTGAATAGTACGCACCACTTTCCCCGAAATGCAACCTCCTCTGCTTCAAATTGCACATCCATGCATCTTAAATCTCCGGCTCTGCATTGAATCATTCAAAATTGTGACCGATTCTAGGGACGTGTCAAATCCCAAATCCACACGGCTTTTTTTTCCAAATGGATGATGCCTTATACGGCAATAGGTATTGGTCCCATATGCCCAAGTTTGGAAATCATCCGTCAAACTTAAGAACTTGGGTTGGGCTGCGGCTTTTTATCAGTTCCACATTGATTTTAAGGCATTGGGCAGAGTGATATAAGCCTTGACAACTTGTTCCCCGCCTCCGCTTCTACTCTGTGAAATTAATCTTAGACGTTAAAAAATTTATTTAATTTCCTTTCAAGGACACGAAATAGGTGGTTCTGGATAAAAGAAAAAAAATGGGCGATTACGGTTGCTAATGAGGTTTATCATAATACGTTGCGGTTCATGTATCTGATTTTCGAGCTTTGGATGGAACTCTGTTTGCATCTGTCACGTAAAAATGGTCGATTTCAGACCTTCTTAAGTGCTGTAATCTGTATGGCATCATCATTGGTCAACGGGGCTCCAATAAAAAAAAGCTAGGGGAGTAACTTTTCAAATGAGCTATGCTATGGGTCCAATGCCTTTAGGTTTTTCAGTAAAATGCGCTGCACACAAAGAAGTGCAAAAAAAATCAGAAATAGAGAACAGTTGATCCATTCTACGAGATAATATTGATGACCCACAGGAAATCCATTCTATAGACCATGTGAAGACATCTATGTGTACCATTATTTGGTGCTTCCTCATGCATTCTCTATTTACTTAATCACATGGGAAACTTAGCTTGCTTCGTTCCGTTGCCGCCTTTTGTTCTTATTGTGATGGTTTAATTCTTATTATTAACAATAATATATAAATCAAACACTCTATATTACTATATATAAATACGAGAGGGTTGAGCTTTTCGCACTTAAAGTCGTATAAAAATTCCCCTTTGGAGGCCTTCAGTGACGTTTGTCTATAAACCGTTAGTGTAGATCTTAAATTTCATTTGTCCTTAGTGGTATTTTTCTGTGAAGTCACTAAAAATCTTCAATGATTAGTAGCATTTTTCGAAAATCGTCAGTGAAAATGGTTCAGTGACGTTTTGTGGGAAACGGCAATAAAGATGATCATCTTGTACGACGGTGCTGCGGCTTACTCTTTTGCAGGGTGTCTTCCCCTTTTTAAGTTTTGTTGTCAATTCTTTCACGCCAGTAAACATAACAACATATTAGCAAGATTGGAGAATAATCCAACACTCAAGTCAGTTCTTTCAATTGTTCTTTTTTTTTTTTTTCTCTCTTTTCATTTTGTAATCATCCATACTGTTTGTAAAAGGTGCCCTGCTCAACCGCTCAACCTTAGCAAGCAGGTCCCAAAGAGTTGTTACTCATCCGTTTAACATAAAAGTGTACCAGCAACCCATAGTCAAACCTGGCGATTTGACTTGGGAATCGTTCAAGTAGAATGGAGATCGTTCGTTTAATGGGTCGTGCGTTAAAATTCAAGGAATCCACACCAAAATTCCGCCAAAACTTTGCTGACTTGGTAAACGCAGCTGACTGACTTATATATATATATATATATATATATATATATATATATATATATATATATATATATATATATACACAAAAAAGAATAAAACACTACTTTTTTCGAGGCACAACATCCATAATAAGAAAATTATCCCTTGGGCAAATTCACTTTCTCTGAATTTTAAGCGATAACAACCAGTTTTTCCATATCTTAGATGGTACCCAGCAAAATGAGAGCCTTCAATGCATGATACCGACTCACTTAATGCCGTGTGGTGACAACAATACCAAATTCTTTCATCACATGGCATCACATCGAGACCGGAAAATAAAATTTCCTCTTACCATTGGTATTTGGTGGTGTTGATAATCGTCCACACGGAGCTAGCAGAGTATTATCAAGAAGTTTTTTGGCCTCCAGGACGTCCTTAGATGAAAGAGACGAATTCGGGTAGGCTAGGCAAGGAAGCGAACGAACGGCTGAAACCAAATGAAAAGAAACCGAGTTGATTCTTTAACAGATGACACTGACTCGGTAACTTGCGGCGAAAGCACGCCATGGATGACCAAGTCACGGCAGGAGAAGCTGCGCAACTCGACCTTTTCTTTGTTTTTTTTTTGCCCTTTTTGTCTCTCTTACTTGGGGCGGGGGGGGGGGGGGGGTTTTTTTTTTTTTTCCACTGCTTGCTTCTTCTTCTTCCAAACATCTGGCGACGTCTCCCGCGCTATTTCTTGTTACCTAAAGTTTCAGAAATGACGTTTTAGGCACGCTAATTTTGGTTAAATTACAGCCGCCATCCCCTGTTCGCGCTTCACTCGGATTTTGTACAATCGCCAACAACGCCCGTTACGTGGTGGGTAAGGGTGTTGTTCTTTGACAGCTGAAGCACTTTAGACTTTTGCCAACAAAACGAAACGAGGTTGGTGAGAGGACCGTTGAAGGTGCGTAGAACGACGTCGGGCAGAACCTCTGCTGTCATAAATTAATGGGATTTTTAAGGGAAAATTGCCCTTTACAATAAGTTTAGATGGAGGGAGATTAAGGAAAATGAATGAAAAAAAAAGTTTTTTTTTTTTCGTGTTTGGATGACTAATTAATATGAAGAGAAAAGAATGAAGAACTAATAATTGTGTTTGAATGAAGGGAAATAAAGGAAAGAGGTGAGAAGAAAATAACTTTTTAATATAATTTCAATACTTTCGGACATAGAGAAATTGAAAGGGAAAGGAATGGGTGATCACTACCTTTCTTTTTTTTTTTTCATTTCTCCTCATCCACACATAAAGTTAATGTAAAAATTGAAAGCCATATCTCGTGTTACCATTTGTGTTGTAGAGGAATAATACGTACAATAGTCACGACAAGAGTCAAAACCTCGAACCCCCTTTGAAATCAATAACGGAGTTATCATGGGCTGGTGTGGGGCAACTGCCTACAATAAAATTTGTTAGACTAGGCCTAACCATATAGGGTGTATCCCTTCCTACCCCAGAGGTTGTAGCTCAACAATAAGATGAATTAATGCTCATCAACTAAAACTTTTTGACTATGCCACTGCTTTAGATGTGAACCTGATTACAGCATGCCACTTGAAGCGTAAATCAATGAAATTTGAATGTGTAAAAAATAACAAGCAGTTACAATATTCTAATGGGATTTGGTGGAGCAGGAACGATGACCAAGTCAAGCGACACTCGGACGCTCGTAGCAGAACGAATCTATGGTAGCTGAATGAATGAATCTTTGGGTTCATTCCCAACATTGACCGACGTGTAAATGTGAACCTCCCTAGTTGAGAATCGCCTAAACCATATATAAATGTGACAGAGCATTGGAAGGTCCACTGAAGTGGCCTTTTTCTTCTAGACTAAATTTTAACTTATGCAGGAACCGCGTCCTTGCAAATTAATAAACATAAATTCAATCTAGACTAAAATGATATTTTGAACAGCATGCACCACTTTCCTAGATGCAGCTTATTCTAGTTCAATATTTATTTATTTTCTTATGAGATGTGCTCAATTTTAGTGGTAAAACAGAGAGCCATGTAATTTGAATTTCTTTAGTATAACTATTGATTTTGTATATAATTTAGGCAGTTAAGTAAAAGAAACCCAAACTTAGGCGCGCTTTGTCATACCACCTTATGTTTGATACGTTTTAAAAATTCTCTCTTTTATTGCTTCCCGATAGCATTTGAAAAAGGAAGATTCGGAACCTGTTTTCTGCAAATTTCTACTGGTTGGTCCAAAAAATTAGTTCATCAAGCTTGAACAGGGGCTTCATCTCAGCAGACGTATCGACCAAAGCGGGAAAGTTACAAATTACATATCTGTGCTTCATAAATTTCCGATCCCCCTATGGAATTATTCAAAGTTGTGACCAATTCTAAGCACATAGATAATGTATTGTTCTAGCTAGATGCCCAAGTTTGAAAGCCATCCTTTGTTGATTGTTCAACGTGAATATAGAGCTATCTTTTTATTAAGGACAATGTGATATGCCTTAATAACTAAGCCAGCCCTTCAGTTAACTTTAATTGAAACTCGGACCTTTGTTACACATCTCTGCAATTGCACCCCACTAGACCCGCGTTCTACATAACTTCGGTAAGCACTAGAAACTTGAAGAATACATTTTATTTTATTTTGTTGTTGGACAAGTCGGTTCTGAAATCAAATTTGGACGAATTCAGCGATTCAGATGAAGCAGTAGCGAATTGGCCAAAAGAATGGGAGACTGCTGATTTTGTAATCATCTATAGCGCTGGTAGAAAGGCGCCCTGTTCAACATAAAGAATGAGACACTGACTTTGTCCGAGTTCATTCACCCGGGGTGATTAATTGTATTTATGCCTTATGGACACCTCGTTTTTCGAATCTGGTTATACTATACGGTTATATGCATAGGCTCCTGTGCATGCCACCAGGAATACAATACAATTGGCTTTGTTTTAAAGCACCGTTCACGACTACGTAGCTCCTCCTTCCCATTTTCTACCAGAGGAGACGTCTTTTGACTGTGCTTGCCTTCCAAGGCTGACAAAGTTACAAACGACGCTCATCAATGACTTTTCCGGCTATACTTGGTATCCATTATTTGCCATTACGGCATCGAATAAAAAGGTATAAATACAATACCACATCCCTAATGCCCACACTCTAAAAGAGATAAAGTTTGTTTTTGCCACCTTATTCTCTTAAGCTAATGAAGATAATTACTTACTATTACTAAATAATGTGATTAGCATGTTAAGAACATTAATATGCAAGTATTTGAATATTTTTGATAGTAAAGAATATTTATATTTGGAGTTCTCAATAAATCATGACAGCAGCCAAGGCAAAAACCTGCAATTAAATGAGGAAAGTTACTCTTGTAATTCTTTTCTTATAAATGAACTGTGTTATTTAATTGAGGATTAAAAAAACCTAGTTAAATCAAGAACTCCATTTAGCTTCCTTGTTTGATGTAACTGATCAAGTCACTGAATGTAAAATAAAGAACATAAGTGCGTTTCATTTAATGATTACTCCCAAAGTTAAATGTGCTTCGTTTGTGAAACATTCTTTAACTAATTACAGCAGACAATGGGAATTGAGCAGCAATGGGCGAAATGAGGAGGATAAGATATATGACATACGATGTTCTATCGTAATGAATGCAAACGTCAGACATGAAATGCATGAACGTGTAGGTATGCCCATTTGGAATTGAGCAATATCCCATCTTAAAGTGTGGAAGACAAAGTAACTCGAGCTAGCAGGACATCCGCTTCCACTTGTTCAAGGAAGAAACGAACAATGCCAGCTTGTTTGCTCATTCTAAGGCCTTATGTCATTAGGTTCGAAGGGAACTGCACTGGGTCCCACAAATCTAACTTTTTAGGTAATGAGACTTACATGTAAAGTTGTAAACATCACATTCAGATCTGGTTACTAACACATTCCAATTTATCAAATCCAACCCAATACCAATTGCAAACTAACACGTAACAACTATATTTACTTCAGGTTTGGTCCAGATCAGGACCAATGCCAACATATCAAATCCAAAACACACACATGGAGTTTTTATTCTAATGAACCCAAGTGTTACACAAGAGTGGATCGAACATTAGATAAAAACCTATAAGGTGTTTAATGCATCCAACGAACCTTGTGGAAAATACTAGGGAAGAAGGTTGGCGGGTTAAGTTTTACAGTGAAGTAGGAAATGGAAGCACCATGGGAGCAGATCCTGAACTTTGGGAATAGTTGCACTCCTCTAATTCGTGTTGGACCTGCGTTGGTCCGCACAGCATAGTGACTTCTTTTAGTTCTGCTACTACGTAGCTCATATTGGGCCTGTTGATGCCCTTATCTCTAGCGCACTGCAATGCCAAGTCCACTACCCTCCACAATGAACCAACATCATATCTCCCACAAAGTCTTGGATCTGCAACATTTGCATGATTGCTTCTCAAAACATTTTGTTGTACCTGCATGAATAAATAGATTTATGTTCGACTAATCAAATCAAACATATGGATCCATGGTAGTTCCATAACTTAAGCATATGAACAAAACGCAGAGAGAAGCATTGGACTTGAACATTGCAGTATGTTACCACACAAAAAGCAGAAAACAACAGATTTGAAAGTATTGCGTCCAATTAAACAAATATTGGAACTGAAGTTCATATTTTGAACGTAAGTTCTTTCGATCAGATTTGGTCTACAAAAATCTTGTTAGTGAGGATGTTTTTGCCATTTGTTAGAAGGTTTATGCTAAGAAATGTAACATATCATTGTCATATTTGTGTTACCATCCATGAATAATTGAAATAGCTATAATTTCAGGACAGCATGACCATACATAATACATTCTCAAACTACCGAAGGTCTACCATATATACTTTAACTAGAGAGAGGCCATTCCAAGGAATGTTGCATCAAAAGAAAAGAAGCAGATTGCAATTAAACCACACAAGGCCTAACAAAAGGATAAACACAAAAGCAAAAAGAAAAGAAAGCATAAGGAAAACATTACTCTTAAATATTATTCTATTAATGGCAGTACCAAGCAATATGCAGATGGGATAGCTGCCAAGCTAAGACCCACTGTGTCATTTATGAAAACTCTAGTTGGTGAAAAGTAACTAATGACTAATTAGAAAAAGGCAAAAAAAAGGCTAATATGTCCTTCTAATAGTAAAATCAATGGGGTAACGAATGGGCCTAATTTTCTAAGATTGCATCGTTAATTTCTCTGGTGGAGAATGTTTTACATAATTGAATGTAATATAGTGATTGTTTGTCATCCAGATCAACATATTGTGATTCTTCTTCATTGAAATCGACAACATAATTGATCTCTTGTTCTTTCATGAACTAATATTGAAGCATCTAATGTAGCAAAACACTTCCATACATAAGCCAATATTCAAACATTTGATATTTGCAAAAAAACATGGAATATCCGCACCACAACATATAGCATTTGTTATGACAACCTTCACACTATATGGTGTTCCACCATTATGGAAATGGAAATAAGTTATAAATGTTAATGCAATGCAAAGAAACCAATGTTGCAAAATATTTGTTCAATCATATCCATCGACAATATTGGGTTAAAATCGTAACCGAACATACTCTAATAAGAAAAACAACGTACTATGGTAACTTGGTTAATGTCATACCCATTCAACAATGTGAATTCTTCGGTTTGATGGCTCGTCGATAACATGCAGTTTTCCCGAAATGAGTTCCAGAAGCACGACTCCAAAACTATATACGTCACTTTTCTCATTTAACCAGCAGGATGTGGAATATCTGCAACCACCATAAATTTGACTGTTAGGTGAAAGACCATGATGTACTGCTTTATGATATCACACGAAAGCGAATAAATATGGTATACTTATCCTGGCATGTGGCCTGGTATGGGAGAAACACTAGTTCGCCTACAAGCAACATATGAGAAAAGGAGGGGAAAAGGTGAGGAAGAGAATGTTGTTCGATGTCAAATGTTTCATGAAATTGAAAGAAAAGACAGGAAAATTTTGAAAAAAGTGTAGCCCGATATTGCAAGATCACCGCCTCAACATTAATTTCAACGACCTTCTAGAATATGTATTTGGAATATCTCTATGCATGCAAAGTATTGTTTGACTTGGGAAATCAAAGATTTTTCAACTAAGCTTCTGTCAACCTTCTCGGAGGTTAATGTGTTGTACATTCACTTGACAAGTAGAACTCACTCTGGATCCAGATAACCAGGGGTGCCCGCAACGACAGTTGATACATGGCTGAACCCATCAGGCATTCCAGACTTTGACAGGCCAAAATCTGCTATTTTGGCTTCAAACTTGTCATTTAGGAGTATGTTGGTGCTCTTTACATCTCTACGAATTATGGCAGGCTTGCACCCTGCGTGTAGGTAGTCCAATCCTGATTCACAAATCATTCGAAATCAATCAATAGCTCTGAAGGGGGGAGAGAGAGAGAGAGAGAGAGACCTTGAGCAGCATCCAGTGCAATTTGAAGTCTTTGATTCCAATCCAAATCGACTTCTGCAAGTCCTAAAAGGAGAATGTGAGTCTAAGATAACTTGCCCCTCATGTTGTATATGAGTCTACGATAACTTGCCCATCATGTTGCTAAACTACATAGTGGAAAGAAAGTTATGGTTCATATGAAAGACAACACCGATATTATAAACCAAGGTTTACAATTTGTAATTTCTATAACTAATTCAGAAACTAAGTGCATTGTGAATGAATAATATAACAAAAGAGAAGAAGAAATGGGCCGCAAATAAGCAAAATAATCACAGAAGAAGGTGCCTGAGACTCTTACCTGACAAAGCTTGACCAAGATTTCCACTTGAAAGGTACTCATAGAGTAAAATCATGTTCTCAGCTTCATCACAATATCCGATAAAGTGTACAAGATTTCGGTGGTGAACCCTTGAGAGCAAAGTGACCTATAAATAGGAACTGCATGATGAGACTCCAACTGACAAAAAAGCTACACATAAAACAAGTACAAATTTAGACGATGTAACAGTGCCGGTACCTCGGTATAGAACTCCTTGGAGCCTTGCTTGGATTTGTGAGAAATCATTTTGACAGCTACGTCTTGCCCATGTAGATGGCCAAGGTATACGGAGCCAAAACCACCTTCCCCGATTTTCTGTTTAAAATTGATGGTGATCGCGACAACTTCCGAGTAAGTGAAAACTTGGCAACCAGTATTCTTGTCTACTGATCCTTTACTGCCGCCTGAGTATGCTTTTTCACCTTCAAGAATTTGAAAAATAATGAAAGCTGACCACAATAACACAATCGATCAACACAAATTTGACGCAAATACCAGGTGGGTTTCTTTTCTTCGTCTTCAGAAAAATGATTGATGAGGCTACCAGCAGAAATAGTAGAGCAGCTGAAACGGTTGTTCCAATGATGAGCCGTTCCCAGAATTGCTTTCGATGGGGAGTGCAGACTCCTGAAGGGAGGAGCTTCTCGTTTCCCGAACGTCTGCAGTGAAGAAGGGGATGTTAAACAAAGTGGCAAGAGGAATGATATAGCCATCAGGAAGCAAAGTTAAGTCATAAATTGATTCACTAAAATGAAAATCATAAACACTAGTCAGATTTTGGAAGGTAACCATGTTTGTGCAATTAGATTTGAAAAGCAGGGGAATCGTTCCATTTTTTCTCCCAAGTTTCAACTGTTGAAGCTTAATTATCGTGTTTAAGAACCAACAAACATGTTCATGGATCAGTTCCTTTTAATACTTGATAAAGATTCTGTAACTTAATTAGTAAGCTTGAGAAAATCTAGACTTCTGCTTTAGATCACTATTCAGTCCTATTTAATCGTTAAACAGACGTGCCTAATCGAGGATCTCTAATTTTTTCTCGAATCCAGAGCAGATTCGGGAAAAATTTCGATGGAAAAAAGGCTGGCCACAGGCGCAAGCTTTTCTCTGAGGTTGCGCCTACTTCCCCCCGTCTTGCATCCTCCCTTCAGCATCGACAGCGTCCATCTGGTTCGATCACTGCTTCCTCAGGTAAGCTCTCTCTCTCTCTCTTCCATCTTCTCCATCCACCGCTCTAAGGGGAACGATTCTTCCATTTCCCAGGACGAGTCAAATCTCACCACAGAATGTCATTCACCTCTCATCAAACCACCAAAAAGTGAGTCTGTAAGATGAAGAAGAGCAGAAACTGAGGAATGGAACTATATCATTAGGAACCATGTCTCATTGTGTCCATTCAAGGAAGCTATCGCCACCTACCATCGTATTGCAAGGCACAGATTTTTTAGCCTAACTTGGGTACGTTGTTGTTGGTGCTTAATTCCCGTGATGCCATGGTCGATATGAAACAGGCCATGCTCACAAATTTGCTCCTAGAGACCTCCTTTCTGCTACCATTCTCCCTTTGCGTGGGAGATGAGGGCCCTCAATGTCGTGTTCAAAATGTTTGACAAAGTGTCGCAAAGAAAGGGTCAAACTGTTTTTCCTAGCAACTACCTTAAAGTGATGAGTTGCAGATGGATGAAAATTTTTTCCCCACGCCAATTGGTTGGGAGAAGGTCCAAAAGCGATTCTGTTGCTTGGACGACACTGGTATGTCATGCAACTAGGGATAGGTGGTCATTGGTACGTGATGTTGCATACAACCGTTTGTCATCTTTTCTTTTTTCTACAATGAAAATTTCTTCCTGCGTAAACTGCAAATCTAGTTTTATGAAAAAAGAAACATATCAAGTTAGTCTATTTATGTTAGCATATGGATTTAATATTTTGTCTTCATTTGCGTGTAACGTGGGCCTTGGACCAACTATTTGAGAAGTATAATTTCTCAGATGTAATAAGAAACATATTAGAAGGTAAATGTAGCACATTTGTATGTAATTTTAATTCATTCTGTTATCCGAGTAAAGTGTGGTGATCAGGCTCATGTGAGGTTTTCGGGTATCCCAAAAACTACGTAGAGAAATTGCGGCAATTTTTTTTGGGTAAGCAACAAGCCTTCAAGCCTGATCTGGCCTTTTGATTGAAGAAGCTGAGCTTCAACTAAGCCCAGTGTTAACGTTTTTCTTTTAAAGTGTTTGATTAAAACCTATTTGGAATTATTTTTCAGGTTCATCAAACAAAAAAGGATACCAGATAAATTTTATGGACCCATCAAGCACAACCCGAAATTGGAAGGAATGGAAAAAGATTCTCTTACACCCCATTCTAGAAATTTTTCTTGGGTAAAAATTCAATGAATTTTTTCTACTTGTGCAACTAAAATGGTTGTATCGGGATAAATTCTTGTCCGACTGTGTGTATTAACTACTTGCTCTCTCTCTCTCTCGTCTTTTGCTAAAGGGCTTCCTGACAAAAGGTGCGATTAAGATAGCTGATTTGGTGAATTAGACAATCGGTTGTATATGCCAAATTAACTGCACAACGGAAATTAGAACCCAACATTTAGCAAGTTAGTGAAGAGAATGACCTGAACTTAAGGCTTCCACTTTCCAGCTTCTTCTGGAGTTCATCAGGCATGCAACCGCCGAGATCATTGTCTGACAAATCTCTTTATATAAAGATGGCAAAATGGAAGAATTAACTACTATCAGACTATACTAGAATACTGTATCCATAGGAAGAGGAGAAAAGGAAAACTTACAGTATCTCCAACTGGGGTAGATTAGCAAGAAAGACGGGTATATTGCCTGTTAGATTATTGCCAGACAAATTTCTAGGAGCAGGACAAGCAATAATTTCATTGCGGTTAGATATGTGAACTAGCTAGAATGTATACGGTGCATTTGCTTTACTCACAAGTTAACTAAGGCAGCAAAGTTGGCCAAACTTGAAGGGATCTCACCACTTAATCCGCTGTTTGACAAATCCCTGGAGAAGTTACAACACACATGAGCAGCTTTCAAATAAGCAGAGGCTTTTTGCAGTACCATGATTATTCTAGTCATATAGACATGCATACAATGAAATAACCCTTGGGGAGAATGCATTATTGCTGCAAACCAAGCCTTCCCATGTGTAGGTTAGAGGGAGACAAGGATCCCCTGTCCAGGCCTTGGTGATCTGATACTTGTCCCTAATATCCATCAGAGAGCTGGCTGCATAAACAAAAGTGGGCAAACTTTTAATTAGTACAAAGACTCCAACAAAAATCATTAGTTTCTCGTTCTTCTTTTAAGTTTTCCGTTAATAATCTCCACGTTATTGCCCTTTTCCTCTCAATTTGAAGCCATCCACCATGTTCCCTTATTAATTACCAGATGGGAAATTAGCTCGAAAACAACTCCTTATATCTGTGACAGAGGTAGCTGCACATTGGTAATGCAAATGGCTTGAGCACAAAACCTCTTCTCTCGTGAAGGAGAAAAAAACGAAGCGTGAAAACAATTGGATTCATAGGCGAGCGGAAACCTGTTCTCCCGTCCGTCCGCTCATGAGAAAACAAAGAAAAGAAAAGAAAAGAAAAGAAAAACTAAAAAACAATCGCATTCATGGGAAAAGCCCCACTGACCGTCGGCATCATCGGTTGCAGAACCGGACAACTGCAGAACGGCATAAAGTTCCATCGCGTTTACGATTGGAGAAAGTGTAGAGCGTTCGGTTGGATTATACTCCACAAGGTTGTTCTGCGATCGGTAGATGCTTGTGGAACATAGGGTTGTGGCATTCAAATACAAAGGGCTGAAGGCATCATGCCATAGTTCCGAATCCAAGGTGATGTTGAATTCTCTGGTCTCGTTGGGCTCCAACTTTTTGAGTTCTGCAAAATGTATGCACATGAACAAGTCGGCATCTTGCGGGATACTTGTTGATCTCCATTCTATTCCTCCTTTGGGGTCTGAATCGATATCAGCAGTTTGCATGACGACAGATGGTGGCACATAGTGGTCGTCTGCTGACGAAACGGATTCTGTGGTACTAATAGAATCCAAATCTTTGGACAACGGGGACCACCAGAAGCGATCCAATTTATCATCCGGGTACCTGGATGCAAAAGCATATAGTTTAGAGACAAACATGAGCATATATATGCATACATGAGATGTTCACGGGTACGTTTTTTTTAAAGAAAACATTAACTACCAGGCATTCAGGGACATCTACTATCGGAAATAAACTTTAACAAAGAAAATAAAGTGTTTCCCTTCCGTATTACAAAGGATGCATTCGTTCTTTAGACTAAAACAAGTGTTGGACCACATTAGCTATTAATTTATATGCAAGGTTAAAAGAACTAAAGAAGCAAGCTTTCATGCATGAAGCTGTGTAGGCTCGCTACCTACTGTAGAAAGCCTGTTCGAGAGGTCAATATGTATCTAACTCTGGCTCCGCCTGTTTTCACCAGTTCGGATTCTCAGTCAGAAGATACCAAAGATAGATATACAACCTAAGCGAGTCAGTTTGGTTGCTGACTTGTATGACCATGGTCGGGGCTTCGGAAGGATGAAAAAAGCTCCGAAAAAAAAAGAAAAAAAAAAGAAAAGTTCCCTTCTTATATGGACAAAATTAATGGGAAAGTGAAAAGTTTGTTTTCTTTCTCATTTTATCCTCAAAAGAAAAGATTGAGGCAACCTTGGTGCATGCTGTGAGGCCTCAAACACAACGTCGTGTGTTAAACCGTGGAACATCTGCTCATGTATAAAAGATGGAGAGTTTTGATTTAAAAATTGAAAGAAACTATTAAAAAAATGCATATACAACATTTCAGTAAATAATAAATATTAAAAAATCATTCAACATTTGGTAGAAATTTGTTAAAAAAGTGCCAAAAATATCGATTTTTCATATACAATAAAAAATACCATTTTTAAAGACAAAATATCTTTTCTCAACCAAAGGACGACTAGTCGAGGTATATTTTTTGTCAATGTTGAGACTGTTTACGAGCCAAGCTGGGCCAGCGAGCTCTGTTCGAAGCTTGAGTTGTCTAATTCAAGCTTGCCTAGGCACTTAAAACTCGAGCCAAGGTTTAGTTTGAACATAGCCGAGCCAGTGGTTTAACCAGATTTCGCACTCGACTCTTAAACCTAGCCCTTACTAGCCATAAGGAAGCCCATTGGAATTATCTCTTTTATTGTCTTGTCTGAACAGTGCTCACGTAAATGTTCGACCCCTAGAGAGCCTTGTGAGGGATCTTTCTGGCATTTTGAAACAACATAACTGTTTGGTTATTTCCCAAAAACCTACACTTGTTGCCCTTATAAAGAGAATCCTCTTTCTTACTTGGGTGTCAAACGGCCCCTATAAGGATCTTTTTATTGCACGTCCTTAACGCCCAACTCACCCGATCATATTACTTTCTATCACCATGGCACGCTGGAACATGCGAAAA
This sequence comes from Nymphaea thermarum, assembly GCA_011799765.1. Classification (NCBI taxonomy): domain Eukaryota; kingdom Viridiplantae; phylum Streptophyta; class Magnoliopsida; order Nymphaeales; family Nymphaeaceae; genus Nymphaea; species Nymphaea thermarum. Next base: position 269,972 of record JAANDH010000205.1, on the reverse strand, counting down.
TTTTTACTCTCTAATAAAGGGAAGCTATTAGCTAGTTGGAGCCTCTTCCAGTGGTTGTGTTTGATAGTTTAGATTATTATGTTGGAAACTTGGAAGCACATTAAAAGGTGTATTTTGGAAATAGCTTAAATAAATTGAGGATGTCAATAGCATGAATTTATATGTTAAAAACTATGAAAATTTAAGGTTAGATGGAGGAGAGTCCGAATTTAAAATCATGAATTTGAAATCCTAAAGATCTCCGATACCGCGGGTCTCTGATCCGCAGTGAAAAACACAATATGAGAGGCTTACAACTCACCATCAAGAAACCGAAGGCCTCCCCTATTCTCCTTTCCATGGATTTTGGGACAGTGTTAGAGCCTCATTAATGACAATAGTGCAACCTATTGTGTCTAGCTATTTAAGACACCGAAGGTACAGTGCCCATGAGAATCCAAACAAAGGCCCATCTGTTTATACACTTATCAGCTATGCTATGCACCTTGAAAAGGTTGGAGGCCTCCTCAAAATTTAATATTGCTGTTGACAAAGATATGAACCCCCATTAGAGGGATGCCAAAAGTCATAATTCAGAGTTTTGCAAAACAAAAAGAAAAAAAAAAAGAGTCCCTTATATCTACTGTAATGTTCAAGGGGGTTGAGCCTCCATATTGTTTTATATTTAAGCTTAAATCGTCACACAGAGAATAAAAAAAAGTAAAGAATCCACAATTCCCATTGAAGTGGGCCACAATTGACTGATTCGGATCGGATTATTGGCGGATTGATTCCATTCCCAGCCAAGGTGTGACGATTGATTCATTCTTCATTTTTATTTTATTATTTGAAAATTATTCTTTTAATTATTTTGTGAGTGTACATACATACACTCTCGTATACGTATATTTCAGTATTGTACTTAATTTCAGATGTTTAAAAATCTCGATCTCATGTTTTTGTGGTCTCAAGTTAAGTTGATGCGAAGAGATGCAACAAAAGTCAGAAAATAGTCAACATCATTTTGCGAAAGCTACGAACCTGTACCACTTGTCATCCCGTCTTCCAAAATTGCTTCTGGACTGCATATTGAGAGCCAGTGTAGCATTAACAACAGGATAGATGGCATCGGGCATGGGGCGAAGCTCAATGGCTGATATGAAAGGATCACGCTCAGTTGTCCTGCAGAGGCAAAGCATGAGGTAGTTCCTTGTTGCCTTCACTATGAACTCGTAGCTCCACCACGTTGAAAGCGAAGAATTGACCGTCTGCATAAATGTGTTCTCCAAGTACAAATCAAACTGAGGGAACAAATTCAATCCATCGAAGTTGCCATATAAGAATGTGGCCCGAACCAGATACTTGGAGCCGGGAGTGACGGACTGCAGCTTGTAACAAGTCCTGTTTCCCTTTGGGAAGGTCCTAAGATTCCAGAGGTACTTCGCTCTGTTATCATAACTGGAGTCAAGACTCTTAATTTCACCAAATTTCATAATCTTAGAGTCGGATAAGTATGTTAAATTAGTCATCGGATCTACATAACTTTCTTCCGGGCTCCCGCAGTCGATACTTATGAATCCTGCACAAATTTCGATTAATTGCCTTCAATGTTCGGACAAATCGGAAATCGAAAAAGATAAAATAGCGATGCATGACTCCCGCTAATTTTTAATTCTCTCCTAGCTCCACTCTCCCCCTAATCAATGGAGCATTTAAAATTGGCTTTTGTCCGGATTCAGATCAGGATCTCATCTAGATACAATGTTAGTGGAAAAGTGCACGTTCTCGCGAGTTTTCTCAAATCTAGTGCGGATGTACATATGAGTTCTGGAGTCCGGAAGTTTTATTATTCAACTGCAATTATAAGCTGCGCCTATGCAAGTCACGTAGGATATGGTGGAAGTATATTGGATTTGGATTCTGGCATGTCAATATATATATATAATTCCAAAAGGCGGGATTTGTAGCCCTGGCAAGGCCCGATATAATAAGTTTCCTCATCTAATTACTCGATCGGCATTTTAATACGAGTGTTGTGCATGCTTCCTCCAGGAATGCGCACGCGAATGATCAGAAAATGTAGAGTTGCATGCTTTCAAAATTCAGATATGTCCAGTTGAGGATCAACGTCCTAAAAATTCCAAAAACAAAAGGGAGGCCCAAATGGCCCTCCTTGAATAACGAAATAGGAGTTATAAAGGAAGAGTACCTGAGGGCTGCTCCATGGCGAGGGAGAGATGCAGTAGTAGTATTTCCCATAACAAGGAGCCCAAGATCAGAGTGCGCAGACTGCTCATCTTCCCCCGAGTTTGTGCAGAACCCGATGTCTCACATACAACGGAGGGCAATAGGAACTTATCTTCTCCCTCTAGCTTACTCTTTTCCAGGGTCCCATTTCATTTTGTTGTCAGTTCTTTCACGCCTGTAAACAATAGTTCAACACTCAAATGAGTCAAATCAGTCTTTTTCCGTTTTCGATTTTTTCCATTTTGTAAAAGATGTCCTGCTCAACCTTAGTAAGCAGGTCCCAAAAGAATAGGACACTGATTTTGTCGGATCCCAGTTGGCAAAGTTGTTTATTTATGCCTTACTGTTATTGGCAAATTCTTTATTCCACTTACTCTCCTTGATAAGTTAAAGTTTATTTTGTAAAAAAATAAATTTTCTCACAATGAGAAGAAATAAGTGCTCTGTAAAAAGTTATAGCAGATGAGTTTGCAGATCCACATAAAATCAAGGCTGCACGAATAATGTGATTAAGATGCGGGGAAATATAGGAAGAGGAGACCATTTGTTGGGATAGAACCAGCAAAAATGGTTTTTGACTAACGCTATCGTTTACTTTCTAATTCAACAAACATAACAAAATACCCTTCTCTTTCCCTTAACTTTAAGCGATGATAGCCGCTTTCCCCATGTCTTTACACTATATCCAGGAAGATGGTCGCTTGAATCGCCTGACTTGGCCGAGTTAAAACTAAATTAATAATAAAAAATGATTTTGATTCTGTTTTTTTTTTTTTTTCGAATCAATTTTGAAAGACCAAAAAAAGCATGAAGAGACTCAATTGGTTATATATATATATATATATAACACTTTCTCGAAATTTTAAGCACAATAACCACTTTTTCCATATCTTGGATGGTACCCAGCAAAACGAGAGCCTTCAATGCATGATACCGACTCACTTAATGCCGTGTGGTGCAAAGCATGACTGACATTCATAAACAAGGACCCTTTAATCCTTCCCTACTTGTAGTGGGGAGGAAGTCGGTGGGTGGGAAGCTTGATATATACAATGCCGTATTTGCCAGATAGCTTTTCACCAGACTGCTACGGAATTCTGGAAGCCATCCCGTCCGTGTGGTTCGGACGGTTCATATCACGAGCACTTCCGTGTATTCTTTTCGTTCCCATTTTGAACATTTTCAGGAAAGGGGAGGAATGGTCGTTAAACAGATAATTCGCTCTAGCATTCCTCTCTATCCATCCTTTCCCACTCCATCGATGACTTCCTCTGTCTCTGTCTCTCTCTCTCTCTAAGTTGGACGGAGTAGGTCGGATGGTGTTGGAATCCAGCAGAATAGAAAATGCCATTTCATGGCACCCCGTTTTCAACTTAAAATATTAGATATTTTTAAGCGTAAATGGTGATTCCTTTCACTACTTTAACTGCTAAACGTGTTTAGATTGGGACCCAAGGGTTTTTAAGAGAGAAAAATCACATCTAGACAAAAAAGAGTCGTCTCTTTCAGTTTTCACCTTTTCTGCTATATCTATGAAAAACGGAATGGACTTTTGCCGCATTCTTGCTGTTCTTATGTGCTTTCACCAGTTTATTAAAAGGTTTGTTAGGATTTTCAGCAATTGATCAAAGTAAAAAGCGGAATTGATTTTGGGTGGAAAAAGCAATCTGAACCATTGAAACCGGGGGTGACAACTATGGGTTGCAGAGATTTTGGGCATAAATTTCATTCCTATTTATCTAATTTAGTGCCATAGATGTATGGGTTCCCTTTAAAAAAAAAAAAATCAAGTGAGATGGTCATCCACTGGGGGTAAATGTGATCATTTTCCAATGATCACGGTCCTTGGTTATATTTATTGAAGCTGACAAAAATACTCCATCAGCTTTTATGATTGATTAATTTTTGGTTTGTAAAATAATAAGGACTGATGGGATTAATATCCGTTTGACATATAAGTTTCTAGGCTTCCACCCACCTTTCACATTTATTTATAAATAACTGTGTTTTCCGGGTAGATTTTTTACCAGACTGCTACAGAATTCTGAAAACCATCCCATCAGTGTTGTTCGGACGGTTCAACTTTTGTGTATTTTTTTTTGTTCCCATTATGTGCGGCAACAACAATACCAAATTATTTCATCAAATGGCATCACATAGAGACCGGAAAAGAAAAAAAATTCCTCTTATTATTGGCATTTGGTGTTGTTGAATACCGGGTTGATAATTGTCCACACGCAGCTACCAGACTACTATCAAAAAAATTTCTGCTTTCCTGTTCTATCAAAGAATGTTACGCTACATGTCAAAGTGGTGGCACTCTCTTTCCAACTCACCGACTTGAGTGGGCACAAGTGATGGGGAATAAGACGAATTGCATACCAATTACCGAAAAACTCAAGACCTGAAAACTATATCGCATTCAATTGGTACTTTCATAATATGCATAATATAAATTGCATGGTAACTCTAGCTTTTGATAGTTATCCAACGATCTAATCAGCATCATGATAGGTAAATAAGAGAAAATAAAAAAAAGGTGATGAACATTTTTATAATACAGTAAAAGTTCATACTTTTTTCTCATTGTTTTTTTTTCAACCATCCATTTGCTTAAAGATGAACAGCGGTTAGATGTAGATTGTTGGAATCATCACTCATTTACTCACTCATATATACACTCATATATAGATTGTGGCTGCTAAAGCCAATGGTTACTTTACTTAGTTCTTGAGGTCCCAGTTATGGAAGTGCTTAGGTTACATGTTCCTTTGCTAATTTTTATGAATGGACAAACATTATCCCCTATCATCTTGAGGATATTTAAGAGTTGTAGACAGGCTGTGTAGAACACCCGGTCTAAGACGGTCCGTCTATGAGGGGGTAAGGGCAATGCGATTTAGTGACGTAGAAAGGTTGTCTATAACACCCAGTTTAAGATGGTCCGTCTATAAGCGGGTATGGGCAAGGCAATTGAGTGATGCAGATAGGTTGTGTAGAATACCCAGTCTAAGACGGTCCGTCTATGAGCGGGTAAGGGCAAGGCGATTGAATGATGCAGACAGGTTGAATAGAACACCCTGTCTAAGATGGTCCATCTATGAGGGGGTAAGGGCAATCCGATTGAGTGATGTAAACAACACCCGATCTAAGATGGTCCATCTATGAGGGGGTAAGGGCAATGCGATTGAGTGATGCAGACAGGTTAGAACAACACCACACACCGTCTACGAGGGGGCAAGGGCAACAAAATTGAGAGATGCAAACAGGTTATGTCAAGATCCTTTCTAATGAACGGGCATTTTTTGAGATGCACAGGAAGCCATCTATGACCAGGTAAGAGCGTAACACCAATTGGGAGATGCATACGTTGTCAACACTCAATATCATTGGCAGGCATGCATTGGTGCCCTAAGAAGACCCTTCTTATAAATACCCAAAAAAAAACAACTTTGCTGATAAATACCCAAAAAAAACCTCAGCCGATAAAAACCCAAGAATAATATTTGTGGCTATGCTCATAAATAAGCTACGTTGCTACATATAACTACTTTGGAAACATAGTTCATGATTTTAATAGTAGTCACATTCACTGCCAGATTCATGTAATGACAATTTGGCCTTAAACATCAAGTGGCACAGCTTTAATCAAAGCAGAGCGAGCTTGACTTTATGGTAGTTCTGCATAACCTGGTAGATATTATATGCAAATGTAATGATATAGCTACTGCAGGTTGGGGAGTATGTCCTGGCGGAGAAATAAGTCTCGGTGCTGCGACAAATCCAATTGTTTCTTCCGCTTTTTAAATTGGACTTCACAAATGATGAGAACCGGATGATTTGAAATCTTAAAAATGAGTTCAATATTACTAAGTTTTATAATGGAAGCAAGATGCAAACTTTTCCGATATCTCATAATTCAAGTTGGAAAAAAAGTTTCAAAAGACCCCGCTCAAGGATTGAGTGGTTCATGAAATAATGCTCAAAGTTTGAAAAAAGTAGAAATCGCTGCCTGGTTAACAAACTAATTCTCAATGGACCGCTTCTTGTTCTTCTCGACAGAAATGGTCATTGATTGGACCAAAACGCCTTTGCTTATTATTTGGGAATGAACATGCCCTCGCCCTTCCATTCTCCTGTTCCGACATTGTCTCCCTCTCCCGTTCTACTGTTCTGGCCCTCCCTTGGCCATTAACGAATTAGGTCGCAACTTCCCCGTCCACTGTTTGTTGGGCATTTTTCTCACGGCGTGGGGCAGTGCTCAAGGGCAGAGCCAGGGTTTTGTTGTGGGGCGGGCCATGTTGGTGTATGGAATTTGATTCATACTGGACACTCATGTGCCACTGTTGCGGGTTGGCTGGGGGTTGCAGGGGGGCAGCGCCCCCTTGCTCGGGGGTTCGAGGGCGGTAGCCCCTGAAGAATTTTTTTTTTCATATGTAAGGGCATATATGTCTTTTGTACAAATGCGGGTTTTTGCCCCAATCCTTATGTTGAGAGGAGAGCCGCCGCTTGTATGGGTTGTTCTGTGTGTGTTCATCTGAGAGAGAATACAAGAGATCTGTGCGACCGTGGACGTAGGAGATTATTGCTCCGAACCACGTAAATCGTTGTCTTCTTCCTTGTTGCTTTTAATCTCCTCTTGAGAGTATGAACGGAGTGTTTTGTGTGTTGTTCCTAATAGGCCAAACCATCCGCGGGTCGGGCCAAGAGGACCGACGGTAGGGCCAAGAGGAACGATGGGTCGGGCCAAACTAAAAAATTTTGATTTTTTTACATATAAAAAAAAAAAAAAATTTGGCTCACCCGGGCCATGGCCCAGGCGGCCCCCCCCCCCCCTCCCTCCGCCCCTGGCAGTGCTTGTTGGAAGTTTCATATGTGCCAATAAGAGGAGAGAGAAAGGCCCCTCCCTCTGCCCCTGGCATATGTGCCAATAAGAGGAGAGAGAAAGAGCCCACAAAATGAAAATTCAAAAACAAAAAATACGGTGACAAGGCAATTGACAAAATCATCTACGCCTTAGTAGTTAACTGCAAGCGCTTCCTTGCCTTCTCTTCCAAATCTCTAAAAAATAGTTAATTTATTGGTAAAAAAAACTTGATTTTTTTTTCAAAGATAAATATGAAAGAGGTGGTGCTCGGGAAAGAAAGGGAATGAACCAGGGAAACGACATAAAATCAATATCTATGAAACATATAATGATAATGATGGATGTCAGGCCTCAAATTTCATAAAAAACGAATAAACAACAAACAAACTTAAAAGTTATTTCAGGAGGGTTTAATGCCGCTTAAAAGAGGACACTTTCTCCCCTTGTCGTTTGCTCTGCTCTCAACCACAGCAGTTTACCCAGCTTCTTCTCTCAACCGCATCTCCTCTTTCCTTCTGCATCATCTTTTCCCTTTCGCTCATCCCTATCGGCAGCCTACGGCGTTCCTCCTCCCATTGCATCTTTCCCGGCAGGAAATAGGGGCTGAGATGCCGTGGAAGCTGCTTCCATGGAGAGCATCAGGAGTGTGGAGGCGATGCCTCTGGCTAAAATGCTGAGGGTGGGGGAGAAGAGAAATCCCACATGCATTAAGAATCAAGCCCAATTTGAAACCCACCACCAAAACATACGCAGACAATGTTACGAATCAATGGTGCCCTCGTTATTTGTTTTCTACCGAGTTCTATATAAAAAATAAAAAAAGAAAACTCAAATGATAAGGCGATCAAAATGTGAGGCCGTTAATATTTGTCTGATTTTCTGATTTTAATACATTTTCAAGTGGCCTCTGATATGTTATCATTGACTTAAAGGGAAGACAAATTAATGACTAATCTTTGATTTAATTGGTCTTTAATAAACACGTCCCTCATGGATTGGCTAGTCCTATGAGGCCAAAACAATGAAGTTAAATTTGAAGTGATAATACACTCATCATCGGGAAGAAAAACATTGTTATTTTTGTTGATTGGTAATGATTTCCATGGAGTACTTCGTCTTGGCAAGCAAAAGCTATAAGAAAATGCATCAAGCAACATAATCATATTGAAATATGTAGTATTTGGAATGCAAAGTCATGTCCTGCAACAGAGCCATTTCTTTCAACACTAAAAGGGATTACTTACTTCTCTGAGATGATGACTTTCTATGGACGACCATGCTAAGAGGAATCTATCATCTATGAGCTTTGACTCAACATTTGTTCTCTGAGATGAGACATTTATTACAAACTTAACATTAAATCAGTGAAGAAAACCTGAAAAGGGAACAGTGAAGAATCAAGGATGAACACAACCTAAAATGAGAAAGGATGGAGACTGCCTTCTATCTAGCCGGTGGAGCAGCATAAATAACACCAGTTTCGCCATCCGTTCCAGAGTTAATAGCATATGCACCTCTCAGAGGTTCAGATGGTGATTGAAGCTCCGAAACGGCTATGAGCGAACCTGATTCAATGGTTTCCTTCAAAATGCTAACAACTGTGCTCATGGCGGGTCTTTCTGTAGCTTTTAATGTTGCGCATTCCAGTGCTATCTCTGCCACCTGCCACATTGACCTCGCATGATAAGCACCACAAAACCTTGCATCTGCAACACTTGCAAGATCCCCTCTCAGCAGCTTTGGTCGAACCTATTCCAAAGAAGAAAAATGAACAATTTGCACAAAATTTGCTCACTGCAGGCACAAAAAATAAACAAATTCCAACATGGCAGCGCTGGACACTATCTTAATTCAGAGGTTGCAAGTCCACACATACTTTCTGATATGTAAGATTGCTAGCTATATGCACGTACCAGACTTGGAGTTGATATCTCAGATTCACAATTAGTGACAACATTGTAAATTGAACTGACAACATCACACATGCAGGCAGAATGTCCAAATATGAAAACAGACAAATTTAAACCCTTTCTAAAAGCATCCATACCCAATTAACAATATGAACCCTTTCTCTTGATGGCTCAATAATAATTGGCTGCAACCCAGATATCAGCTCAAGAAGAACAATCCCGAAGCTGAAGACATCACTCTTTTCATTAAGACGATTTGTCGAGTAATATCTGTCAAACAAAGAAAAATCAATTTGGTATATCAGCAAACTTATATTGCTGGAACATGGAAGCAACATTATGCTAGAATTGACTCCAGGACTCATCCATTCCACCTAAGACACATGGGCAACACTTAAGGTTCACCAAGTTTCTTGCTCGGCTTATGATTGTCAGCTTAGCTTTAGGATGATTCTGCGTCATGTGCCCCGGTCTGTTCAAATTACCATGGCTCATCCAACAATAAATATTACAAAATCCAATTAACACTCCAAAAGTTTAATCCCACATCTAAGATTGTAAGAGTCTTGGGCATATATAAAGGCAGTTGTTGAGTGATTAGTTGTCTTACTTCCTATCTTCTTTAGGGTAGGAAGCAGGTTGGGATCCATCTGCCCGATCACTACAACTATTGATAAAATTTTACAATTCTCCAAAAATGCAGTAAATGCACTGCAATAACTAATGTGGTAGTGGATGGTGTAAAGGAGAAAACTCACTCTGGATCCAAATATCCAGGAGTACCAACAACCTTGGTGGATATATGGGTAACACCGTCCTGAAAACCGGTCTTGGACATGCCAAAATCTGCAATCTTAGCTTCGAGCTTCTCGTTCAGGAGTATATTGGCACTCTTCACATCTCTGTGAATAATTCTAGGATTGCAACCAGAATGTAGGTAATCGAGACCTGCAATGTCCATAATTCAGAATAAGCTTAATATTGAAGAATCATGTTGGGGGACACAATACACAGCTAAAAGGGACTGACCTTGTGCAGCACCGAATGCCACCTTAAGCCTCTGATTCCAATCCAAACTCAGGTCCGAGCGGCCTGAATATTCAAGAAGAAATGTCATTTCCAATTTTCGTTGTTTGTCTTCAGTTTTATATTCCTGACATTTTTTTATGTACAATTGGCAAAATGATCTCCAACTGATAATTATAAATAACATATAAATATAAAAGCTACGGGTAATCCATATGGGCAAGAAAAGACCCAAACAGTAATGCTGCTGATTGTATGACAATGGCTGACTTGCGATTAAGGAAAACAGGTCTTGTGACAGGGCATGGAAAGTACAAGTACAGTTCTTTTCGTTGTTAGATTCCAAAATTATTTTAAGACTAGGTTGGCAGTGCAAGCATATCCTGATGACATGCAAAACATACTTATATTTGCCGATATGCTTGACTTGTTTGGCCGAGTTTTAAGCCAACTTTGTGTCCAACCTGGTCACAGTCACACCAGTGTTCACCAATGAGTCAATGATGCGTCCAAAGTTAAATATATACTTTAAAATGAAATAAAGTAAAATTTATAAATTTATGTCTCACACTAAAATTACAAATATTGAAAAAGAAAGAAAAGTAACAAATAATGAAGATATTAGGAAAAAAAAGGAAAACTTTCCATAAATGCAAAAAAAAAAAAGGCGTAGCATGTGCTACTTAAAACGTACACAACTACACACTTCAATTGCTGGTTGAAACTTATGCGACAGCTAGTGAAGTAAAGCGGCCATCAATATGGTTAATAACTAAAATACATTTAGTTTATACTATATAAAAAAAAAGTTTTTGTACAGACAAAATTAAAAATAGAAAAAAGTAAAAAGATTATGAAGAATAATTTTTTTTTGATAAATTACCAAAATGTTCTTCATTCCTTTACTACGCACAATGCGCCTGGCGCACGTAACTTTTTCTCCAATAAATAAACATATTTGCACCTTAGAAATAAGTTTTAGGAATCTATTGTATTTCTTTTTCACATTGTACAATACACTACATTACCTAAAACATTATTGCTTGACCTGAATCTAACTCCAGTCATTTGGATCCAACGATGGAATCTGAATTCAAGTACTCCCTATCCAATTAATAGATATTTAATGAGGACTGTGTAGGACATGACTGTAATCTATATGAATGCAACTCATTTACATCCCGAGTTATGTAGTATAGCTGCAGACCCAGGGACCTTAGGCAGTACCTTGCACAATTAATCATCGGTATCAAGTATCAAACTAATGTACGTGACTACAGATTTCTCCTATCCAAAAAATTTAAAATTAGAAGAATGAAAGCAAGTACGTCCTCCCATCAGAGGTTTTTGTTATTTCAATTAATAAATATCACGCAAAACCCTTCTTAAACAAACAAAACACAAAAAATTTGTTATCATCGCTCAAACAATTATCGACTAGAGTTCAGTGAACTTTGCTACAGCATGCGCTGAAGCACGTGAAATCTAAATTGATTGACTGTAGCTTTATATACAAGTGTGTGGTGTGTGTGTGTGCATATATATATATATATGTTCCTATAAACATAATTTCGCAGAAATTTGTACATGCATGGGGAACCAATCTAGAATAGCATAAGCTGACCAGCTGAATTTATCTATGTCCACCCTATCTGAAAAGGCAGTTCTACAGTATAATCCTCTATCAGAGACCCACTTTCCGTGGAGTCGTGATTAGCTCACACATAAGTGCACAATGGAACTCTTCCACATAAACACATTAGAGATTGATAAAACTTAGGATAAGAAGTACCTGACAGAATATCCCGGAGGTTTCCTTTAGAAATGTATTCATAAATCAAGATCATATTTTCTGCCTCATCACAGTATCCAATCAATGGTACCAGATTTTTGTGGTGAATCCTTGAAAGAAGAATCACCTAGAAGCGAAAATATAGTCATCTTAGTTTCTCGCATTAGAACTTCACAAAGATATCGCAAAAGATTAATACATACTTCACCCACCTCAGTTTGGAATTCTTGAGATCCTTGTCCTGACTTACTAGAAAGTATCTTCACAGCCACATTTTCTCCACTTACTAAACGCCCATGGAACACAGGACCATAACCTCCTTCACCAATTTTTCTACTGAAATTATCGGTTACCTTTATCACCTCCTCATGAGTGAATGCCCGACAACCATTTGGTTGCTTATCTAGCGTAATTAAAAACAAATACGCATTAACACACACATGTTAGTGACAAACTACATGATGCCCTTTTGGAAACTTAAAATTATACACAAAAAATTGCTCAAAAGAACCATATTGTACAAACTCAAGATACAATAATTACTTGGAGGTTTTCTTCTCTTCATCACCAAAAAAGCAGCTACCCCAAACGCAAGCACTACTAGCACGCCAGCAGTAACTGATATTCCAACAATTACTCCAACCCCACCTTTTCTTTTAGATGTATTGCACTTGTTTGATAAGGAAAGGTTCTTATTTCCAGAAGAACTACAAAAGAAGAAATTTGATTGTAAATACTTGCACAAACGGCAATTGAGTTGCAATCTTGACCCTCAGTATTCAATTAGATCATGTGAAAGAAGTTGTATGGTACAACTGGTCTAAGGATCAAGACAAGTCAAATGACCAGACGATGGTTGGGAACACTGCTTCAATATTTAGAAACAGAAACTGCACGACAGCAAGAAGCGGACCAAAGACAATAGCTAGTTAATGATTAGTAAAAGTGATAATTTGACATATTGGGAACTAATAAATGCATCCACTCACTTGGAGTTGGACCAGAAATGTTTACTTTATCCTCAGATAAGTTACTTGCTATAAATATTTTCCTAAAGGCTTTATCTGATTCTTCAGATTCAAGTGTTATTTAATCTCAAGTAATCACTAGTCAGGTAACTGAGTTGGAGAACTGGACAATCAGTTATACCAAATTTATAACTATACAAAGGAGACTGGAATGCAACTTTATGCAACAATAGCAACTATTTGCAAAGTTTATAGAGAGAACAACCTCAATGCAAGGCTTCCGTTTTCCTTCTTGCTGAGAAGATCATTAGGCACGCAACCACCAAGATCATTGTCCGACAAATCCCTTTATATAAAGATTGCAACATGGATGAATTATTAATTATCGAACTATATTAGAATATTGTATTCAGAAAAGGAGGAGGAAAAAAAGAAAAACTTACAACATCTTGAGTTGGATTAGATTAATAGCAAGAAAGTTGGGTATATTGCCTGTTAGATTGTTGCCTGATAAATTTCTAGGAGCAAAACAAGCAACCAACATTTTTGCATTTAGATGTCATGTGGAAATATCTAGAATATCTGTAGTGCATTTTGTTTTACTCACAAGCTAACAATGGCAGAAAAGTTTGCTAAACTTTTGGGGATTTCACCACTTAATCCACTGTATGATAAATCCCTGCAGAAGTTATATGTACCATCTGAGCACCTTGCTGAATAAGCAATGGGAGTTTGCAAGACTGACATTATTCAAGTGTAGGCAGGCTTACAATGAGATAACCCTTGGGGATAAAATGTCATTGCTCCAAACCACGCCTTCCCAAGTGTAGTTTAGAGGTAGACAAGGATCCCCTGTCCAGGCCTTAGTGATCCGATACTTGTCCCTAATATCCACCAATGATCTGGCTGCATAGACAAAAGTAGAAAACCTCTAATTAGTACAATGACACCAAAAAAATCATTAGTTTTTTGTTCTTCTTTTAAGTTTTTCCCTCAATAATCCACACATTTTAGTCATTAATGTTTCTTTTTCTCTCAATTTTGAAACCATCACTATGTTCCGTTCATGTTGTTTGGGAATAGGAACATTATGTTACTGTCTAATATATCTAACCCAAAAATTGATTAGATTCAATGGACATTTTTCATGAATCTGCCTTACTTTTTGAGGTAGATGGATGGAAGACAATTAACCCTCAATATACTCATAATTATGCCCGTAACAGAGAGTTGCAGGTACGCCAGCAGATATTTTAGCATTATCGCTAATGCAAAAGGCTTGAGCCCCGGACCTGTTTTCTCATGAAGGTGAAAAAAAATGGGTGAGGACAATTGGATTGATAGGAAAAGCCTCACTGACCATCTGCATCATCGGTTGCAGAACCGGACAACTGCAGAACAGCATAAAGTTCCATCGCGTTTACGATTGGTGAAAGTGTAGAGCGTTCGGTTGGAATGTACTCCACAAGGTTGTTCTGCGATCGGTAGATGCTTGTGGAACATAGCGTTGTGGCAGTCAGATACGAAGGCCTGAAGGCACTATGCCACAGTTTGAAATCCACCGTGATGTTGAATTCTCTGGTCTCGTTGGGTTCCAGTTTTTTGAGTTCTGCAAAATGTATGCACATGAATAAGTCGGCATCTTGCGGAATACTTGTTGAACTCCATCGTATTCCTCCTTTGGGGTCTAAATTGGTAGCAGCAGTCTGCATCACGACCGATGGTGGCACATATTGATTATCTGTTGACGCAACAGATTCTGAGATGGTGGACGGGGTAAGATTTTGTGTGGTATTAATAGAAGCCAAACCGTTCGATAATGGGGACCACCATATGCGATCCAAAGTATCATCGGGGAACCTGGATGCAAAACCAGATATTGTAGAGACAAGCATGAGCATATATGTGCACACATGAGATGTTCATGGGTACGTTAAAGAATAAAAAAAAAGGAAAGAACTATAAGAAGTTTGGTCGCTGACTTGTATGACCATGTTCGGGTGTATGTAATGACCAAAATGCTCTTCAAATAAAATTATTTGAAAAGTTTTATAAAGTTATTTGTCTCGCTTTTGACTGGACCAGCTATTCGATGAAGAGTAAAGGCTGGCAGCGGCGATGGAAGCCTTCGCTTTATCGAAATGACAGTAGTGCAACCTTCAATATGCATTCTGTCTAACCATTTAAGCCTTAAAAACACAGTCCGCATGGGAATCCAAATAAAGACACATTTCTTTATGAACTTATCAGCTACGTTATGCACCTTGGAGAAGTAGGAGGAAACTGGAAACCTCTTCAAAATTCAATGTTATGGTTGTTAATATATAAACCCCCCATTAGAGGGATGCTAAAAATCATCTTTCAGATTGATTTTGGCAAAAAACAGTTCCTTTTCATCCATAGTAATGCTTAAATCTTTCAGTCTTTCCGAAAGATTCTGCTGGAGGTTGAGCCTCCATATTCTTTTAAGTTTAAATCGTCATACACAGAACCAAAAAAATTATAGAATTTTAAATCGAATTATTGGCTGATTGATTCAATTTACCAGACAATCTGTGACGATTGATTTATCGTGATCTATATAACACACACACACACACACACGTTTATTTCAGGGTTCAACTTAAAACGTGCACGAATATTTCAGGGTTCAACTTAATTTTATATTTGTAAAAAACTAGATCTCATGTTTCGTGATCTCAAATTAAGTTGATGCGAAGAGATGCTACGAAAGTCACCCAAAAATCAACATCATTTTGTAAAACTACGAACCTGTAGTGCTTGCCATCCCGTCTTCCAAAATTTTGAAAATACAGTTTCTTCAGGGCCAGTGTAGCATTAACAACAGGATAAATGGCATCCCCCGGTAGAAGGCGAAGCTCAATGGCTGATATGAAAGGGTCACGCTCGTTTGTCCTGCACAAGCAAAGCGTCAGGTAGCTCCTTGTTGCCTTCACTATGAACTCGTAGTACTGCCAGGTTGAAACTGAGGCTTTGATCATCTCCACAAATGTGTTCTCGAGGTACAAATCAAACTGAGGGAACAAATTCAATCCATCGAAATTCCCATACAAGAAATTAGGCCGAATCAAATACTTGAATCCGGGAGTGACCGGCTGCAACTTGTAACAAGTTCTGTTTCCCTTTGGGAAGGTCCTAAGCTTCCAGAGGTACTTCGGCATGTTATCAATATAACTGGAGTCGAGACTCTTACTTTCACCAAATTCCATCAGCTTGGTATCGGAAAAGAATGTGATATTAGTATTCTGATCTACATAACTTTCTTCCAGGCTCCCGCAGTCAATACTTATGAATCCTGCACAAATTTTGATTAATTGCCTTACATATCCGGACGAAACCGGAAATCGAAAAAGATAAAATAGAGGAAGCCTGACTTCCATTAGTTTCTTAATTCTCTGCTAGCTCCACTTCCTCACCATCCAATCAAGCATTCAAAATTGGTAGTACTTCTGATCGTCCATCTTAACATTTCTGATATGGGTATTGTGTCTATGTCCAGAACTGTGCTGGTGAATGGTCAGCCATTGTGCAATGGTGCATGCTTTCAAATTCAGGTACACAGTGATAGAATGGCACCCTTATGGTTTCAAATTCAGATAATGACTATATGGTTTCGGATCATTTGATTTTAATTTTTAAATGATACATATTTAACGAGTTTTACTATGCTCGATTCACATTTACACTGCACCAACATGGAAATGAACATAAGATGGATCAACGTTGCTATTGCCACAAAAAAATAGTAAGAAAGCAACAGAATGATAAGCAGGACATGATATTGCCACCAAAAATAGGATGCAGCAACGTAACAAGTTAGTTAGGCAGTATAAAAAAGGCAATCCCAGATCCGTTTATTTTAACCCCTCCACAAGTGACATCATTTCTTGCACCACCACCATCAGGTCCAAAGCAACCATATTTTCTATTATATATGGTCACCTTTAGCAAATAAACAAACCTTTAGAGATGTCCCTAACCACTAAAGTATTCCTCGTGAACACTTCAGGGGTTTCCATTTTTTTGATAGAGTTTTTGTACTGAGAGATAAAGCCAACAAAATAAGAAAATAAGAGGGATATATATATATATATATATATATATATATATATATATATATATATATATATATATATATATATATATATATATATATATATATATATATATAAGGTTGGTAAAACCAGACTACTTGGCTAAAAAACAAAGAGAGAGAGAGGGAGAAAGAGAGAACTACAATCCTCGACAAACAAATATAATCCTCGTCGTTTGAGCATCTTAGAGATTCAAAATTATTTGAAGTATAAAGTAGATTCATAAGACATTCACAAAACATTGTTGCTAAACAGCCCTTATTGTTTAAGCACACAAAACATTGTTGCTAAACAGCCCTTATTGTTTAAGCACTGCAGAGCAGACCAACCATGCTATACACCATTTGGATAGAGAGGGGAAGAGAGAATCTTGTGTTTTAGGAGCTACAGCTAAGCACGGATTGCATCTGTGGAGACTTTTAACAGGTTTGAAGAAAGAGTACCTGAGGGCTGCCCTAAAGCAAGAGAGAGATTGGATACGATTTCCCACAACAAATAGCCAAAGACGACTGCGCGCAGAGTGTTCATCTTCCTCAGCTCACACGCAACGGGAACAACTGAAGGGCGATGGCAACTTAAGACTCTCTGCAGCTTAAGCGTTCCAGGGTTCCTATCCCATTCGATCTAACAATAAATTGATTGGCAAGGCAGACAAAAGTAGACAATTAACTCAACCTTATTTTCTGCTTTCCTAAAACGAAAACCCAACTTGTCTGCTGTGGAAGGGTATCGATAAAACAGGGGGAGGAGAAGAATATAGGATTTGAAAATTGACCTTCAGTTCAGAGGGTTCACAAATGAAAAAGACGAGTTCACGATTTGGTGCAAAAAAAAAAAAGAGTCGAGGTCCCGCAGGCCCGGCATGAGCGCCTCCACAAGTCTCATAATTAAACACTTGGATGACGACGTCGCAGCATTAGAAGCTGCCCAGTTAGGTTTGCTTCGAAGCGGGCGAGTTATGTACACACCTACGTGTGTATACAGTGAAGTGTCTATGACTAAAATTCCTCTAAGACTAGATCGCGTGTTCTTCTTCTTTTTTCTTTTAAAAGTTGGTATTTCGCTTTACCAAATGACGTCTGGGCACGTCGAATTTAGTTAAATTACAAAGTCATCCATCTTTTGCGCCGCACGAGGTCTTCTGCTATTGCTAACAGCGCCATCGACACGACGGGCAAGTGAGTTATTCTGGGAAAGGTGGAGCACCTTTTAGACCTTGTGCTTCTCAAATGAGAAGACCAAGGGAAGTTTGGCGGCGAGAGAAGATGATATGCTTGAATTCTTCTCACGCAAATCAATTCAATGTCTTGTGTTATTCAAATGGGATTTGGTGGAGTAGAAAATCACAAAAACCTTAAAACCAGGGGCGAAACAAAAACTGTTTTGGCCTTATAAAAATTTTGAAAATGATATGCTTGAATGCGGCCAAAACCCTAACCATAATTTAATTTTACCCTTTAAATAAAATTATTTCATACGACTAAAGAATTTTCAAGTAAAGCTTTAACAATCGGTGTTTGACAGTTTGAGAGGGAAAGAGTCTCTGCATATCTTGGTGTCTCATAGAGAAAAATTATGTCAATCTTATCTGATTCTTATTTCATTTGAGTCGCTGCTTTTTGGATTTTGAAAGGACCAACAACCTTTAATGCGTGTGCGGATTGAAGAGCGTGACAGAAACCATAACAATAAATTAGCAAAGACCTGACGACGCTAAAAGTTAAGTCAATCTTATTCTTTTCAGCTTCTTCTTTTTTAAAAGGAAACGTAAGGAAGCGAGACATTAATGTATGTGCTTTTAAACTAACCTCCATGAAGGTACCACGGTCAACCAAGCGGTCGTTACAATGTTTAATATCTTTTCACCCAACACTATTATTTTCTTTCTCTAATTATATGAGTAGCATGGAATTGAAAGTAGCATCGCAGAGGCCCTGGCACTTTGTAAAAAAAAATGTTTTAAAATTTATATTTAAATTAAAACATATTTATTTCATATAAAAATTTTGAAAAATGATATTTTGGCTTTTACCAAAATTTTAAAATTATAATTCAGTCTGCTCATGATCCGACCATTCTGAGACGGGAGCGTTCACTATCTTTACTACAACTTTTAAAAATATTGGTATCGCCGCTGATCGGTTGTTTGTATCCAGGGGCCATGAATACGAAGGAAAAAGTAATAATCCAGCAAAGTGTGCAGGTTAAATTAAGGTGCTTGACCTTATTAAGAAGGTTCCAAATAAATGGACTGTGATTTTATGGGCAACTGATGAAGTCATTTATGTAAATTTACTTCCCTGCCTTCCCTTCTTGCTTTCCAAAATTAAATTTAGAAAAAAAATAAGGAAAACCCGCTTGATAGGATCAACAACCACGCTCCTAACTTATAAAAAGAATAATAAAAAAAAAAAGATCTCAAAGAGCTGCTTGTGGGTGTAAAATTGAATGTTTTAATCTACAAAACTACCTTTTCAATCAAACGTATTTCATTTTATATTTTTTTTCTCTTGTTGAGGATAATTTTTTAGTCATATTTGTCTCATTTTTCACGAATTCCCATTTGCTATTCACACTAGTCGCATTTTCTGCCGTTTTAATTGTCTCCATCTATTTAAGATAATGGTTTAAGCTCCTATTATTACCAATAGCATATAATTCAAAATCTCCATATATAAAATGCGAGAAGAAATGAGCTTCACATGCTCCAATTAATTACCGAATACTGCCTTTTTACTCCTATCTTTTAATTTTATGCATACGACTGAAGCAGCTGTGCTTCGAACCTTCCACTAACACGACCACGTTTTCTCGTCACACACACTGGAAATATATTTTTATTTTTACGTGCTTATTGGTTCCAGCTGGGCATCAAAGAAAGAAATTAATACTAAACTTCGACGCATTCTGAGGTGGAATCTGCTTTGAATTCACAAGTGTATGGCCTGTGAAGCATGTCCTTGCACATGCCCCATGCATCAACCTGAATGCTGTTCATTGGCGATTCAAAGGCATGGGTTTTTCATGTAAACTTACATTTGAAGCAGATTCAATCCAGATTTGATACCATTTTGATTTGTCAACCTTCAATCCAATTTCTTTCAAATCTGAAGCCACGTTAGTTTACATCCGATTTAATACAGATGGGAACGAAAGCCAGCTCATCAAATCCACTCCAATCCAAAGTGCATAACGCTTTTATCGTAACTATGACCAAGATGTCTAAGTAAGAAATCGTTTTGGATCCAAAGAACGAAATCAAGTTCTACAAAGAAATGAGACAACAAGTTTGCGCACGTATTTGCAAACAATCACCTTGGTGGGAAGCATTAACAAAGAAAATCCAGTTGATGGGCTAAATTTTACCGTGGCACTATGAAAGCAGAGTCGGAGTCAGTACTGTCGGAAGAGCAGCTCTTTCCTGATTCGTGTTGGATCTGCTTTCCGGCACACAACCTAATGGTTTCTTTTAGTTCTGCTACTACGTAGCTCATATTGGGCCTGTTGATGCCCTTATCTCTAGCGCACTGCAATGCCAAGTCCACTACCCTCCACAATGAACCAACATCATATCTCCCACAAAGTCTTGGATCTACAACATTTGCATGATTGCTTCTTAAAACGTTTTGTTGTGCCTGCATGAATAAAAAAATTTATGTTCGACTAATCAAATCCAAAATATGGATCCATGAAGTTCCACAACTTAAGCATATGAACAAAACGCAGAGAAGCATTGGACTTGAACATTGCAGTATGTTACCACACAAAAAGTAGAAAACAACAGATCTGAAAGTATTGCGTCCAACCAAACAAATATTGGAACTGAACTTCATATTTTGAATATAAGTTCCCTCGATCAGATACAGTTTAATTATGGTACCCAAAAGTTGGTCTACAAAAGCTTGTCAGTGAGGATGTTTTTGCCATTTGTTGGAGGGTTTATGTTAAAAAATGTAACATGTCATTGTCATATTTTTGTGTCACCATCCATGAATAATTGAAGTTTCTATAATTTCACGACAGCATGATCATACTAATACATTCTGAAACTATCGACCATATATACTTTAACTAGATAGAGGCTATTCCCAAGGAATGTTGCATCAAAAGAAAAGTGGCAGATTGCAATTAAACCACACAAGGCCTAAAAAAAGTATAAACACAAAAGCAAAACGAAAATAAAGCATTAGGAAACATTAATCTTAAATATTTTGCTATTAATGACAATAACAAGCAATTTGCAGACGCAATAGCTGCGAAGCTAAGACCCACCGTGTCATTCATGAACACTCTAGATGGTGAAAAGTATCTAATGACTAATTAGAAAAAGACAACAAAAAAAGAGATTTTGGCTAATAGAAACTTCTATTAGTAAAATCATTGGGGTAACAAATGGGCCTAATTTTCTAAGCTTACATCGTTAATTTCTCTGGTGGAGCATGTTTTACATAATTGAATGTAACATTGTGATTGTTTGTCATGCAGATCAACATACTGCGATTCTTCGTCACTGAAATCAACAACATAATTGATTTTTATGTTCTTTCATGAACTAATATTGAAGCATGTAATCTAGCAGAACACTTCCATGCATGAGCCAATATTCAAACATTCGATATTTGCAAAAAAACATGGAATATGTACACCACCACATATTGCATTTGTTATAACAACCTTCACACTATATGGTGTTCCACCATTATGGAAATGGAAATAAGTTGTAAATGTTAATGCAATGCAAAGAAACCAATGTTGCAAAATATTCGTTCAACCTAATAAGAAAAAGCAATGCACTATGGTACTTGGTTGTCATACCCATTCAACAATGTGAATTCTTTCATTTGATGCCTCATCGATAACATGTAGTTTTCCCGAAATGAGTTCTAGAAGCACGACTCCAAAACTATATACGTCACTTTTCTCATTTAACCAGCAGGATGTGGAATATCTGCAACAACCATAAATTTTACTGTTAGGTGAAAGACAACGATATACTGCTTTATGATATCACACAAAAGCGAATACATATGGTACACTTATCCTAGCCTGGTATAGGAGAAGCACTAGTTCGCCTACAAGCAACATGTGGGAAAAGGAGGGAAAAAAGTGAGAAAGAGAAAGTTGTGCGATGCCAAATGTTTCATGAAATTGAAAGAAAAGAAAGGAAAATTCTGAAAAAAGTGTAACCCTCATATCAGATATTGCAAAATCACTGCTTCAACATTAATTTCATCGACCTTCTAGAATATGTATCTGGGATATCTCTGTGCATGCAAAGATTGTTTGACTTGGGAAATGAAAGGTTTTCAAGTAAGTTTCTGTCAACCTTCTCGAAGGTTAATGTGTTGTACATACACTTTACAAGTAGAACTCACTCTGGATCCAGATAACCAGGGGTGCCCGCAACGATAGTTGATACATGGCTAAAACCGTCAGGCATCCCAGACTTTGACAGGCCAAAATCTGCTATTTTAGCTTCAAACTTGTCATTTAGGAGAATGTTGGTGCTCTTTACATCTCTATGAATTATGGCAGGCTTGCACCCTGCGTGTAGGTAGTCCAATCCTGATTCACAAATCAATCAAAATCAATCAATCAATCAATAACTCTGAGAGAGAGAGAGAGAGAGAGAGAGGGAGAGAGAGAGAGACCATGAGCAGCATCCAGTGCAATTTGAAGTCTTTGGTCCCAATCCAAAGCGACTTCTGGAAGTCGTAAAAGGAGAATGTGAGTCTACGATAACTTGCCCATCATGTTGGTAAACTACATAGTGGAAAGAAAGTTCTGGTTTATATGATAGACAATGCCAATATTATAAACCAAGGTTCTACAATTTGTAATTTCTATAACTAATTCAAAAACTTAGTGCATTGTGAATGAATAATATAACAAAAGAGAAGAATAAATGGGCCGCAAATAAGCAAACTGATCACAGAGATGGACGTGCTGAGACTCTTACCTGACAAAGCTCGACCAAGATTTCCACTTGAAAGGTACTCATAGAGTAAAATCATGTTCTCAGCTTCATCACAATATCCAATAAAGTGTACAAGATTTCGGTGGTGGACCCTTGAGAGCAAAGCGACCTATAAAAAGGAACTCCTTGATGCGACTCCAATTGATGAAAAAGCCACAGGTAAAGGAATTACAAATTTAGACGATGTAACGGTGCCGGTACCTCGGTATAGAACTCCTTGGAGCCTTGCTTGGATTTGTGAGAAATCATTTTGACAGCCACGTCTTGCCCATGTAAATGGCCGAGGTATACCGAACCAAAACCACCTTCCCCAATTTTTTGTTTAAAATTTATGGTGATCGCGACAACTTCCGAGTAAGTGAAAACTTGGCAACCAGTATTCTTGTTTACTGATCCTTTACAGCTGCCTGAATATGCTTTTTCACCTACAAGAATTTGAAAGATAATGAAAGCTGACCACAATAGCACAATCGATCAAAATAAATTTGATGCAAATACCAGGTGGGTTTCTTTTGGTCGTCTTCACAAAAATGATTGAAGAGGCTACCAGCAGAAATAGTAGAGCAGCTGAAACAGTAGTTCCAATCGTGAGCCGTTTCCACGATTGCTTTCCATGGGGAGTACAGACTCCCGAAGAAAGAAGCTTTTCGTTTCCCGAACGTCTGTAGTGAAGAAGGGGATGTGAAACAAAGTGGCAAGAGGAATAATATAGCCATAAGAAGGCAAAGTTAAGTCATAAATTGATTCACTAAAATGAAAATCATAAACAGTAGTCAAATTTTGGAAAGTAACCATGTCAGAATTGGATTTTGTGCAATTAGATTTGAAAGTAGGTTAATCGTTCCATTTTTTCTCCCAAATTTTTAACTGTCGAAGCTTACTTCGTGTTTAAGAACCAACAAACATGTTTATGGATCAGTTCCTTTTAATACTTGACAAAGATTCTATAACTTAATTAGTAAGGTGGAGAAAATCTAGACTTCTGCTTTAGGACACTATTCAGTCCTATTTAATCGTTAAATAGACTTGACTAACAGAGGATCTCTATTTTTTTCTCGAATCCGGAGCAGATTCGGTAAAAATTTCGTCGGGAAAAGGTTGGCCTCAGGCGCAAGTATTTCGCTGAGGTTGCGGCTGCTTCTCCGCCTACTTCCCCCATCTTGCGTCCTCTCTTCGACATCGCCAGCATCCATCTGGTTCGATCGCTGCTTCCTCAGGTAAGATCTCTCTCTCTCTCTCTCTTCCATCTTCTCCATCCACCGCTCTAAGCCGAATGATTCTTCCATTTCCCGAGACGAGTCAAATCTCACCACAGAATGCCATTCACCGCTCATCAAACCACCAAAAAGTAGTCTGTCTCTAAGATGAAGAGCAGAAACTGTGGAATGGAACTTTATCATCAGGAACCATGTTTCATTGTGTCCATTCGAGGAAGCTATCACCACATACCATCGTATTGCAAGGCGCAGATTTTTTAGCTTAAGTTGGGTACATTGTTGTTGGTGTTTAATGCTTGTGAGCCATACTCACAAATGAGCTTCTAGCGACCTCCTTTCTGCTACCATTTCCCCTTTCCGTGGGAGATGAGGGCCTTCAATGTCGCGTTCGAAATGTTTGACAAAGTGTCTCAAAGAAAGTGTTAAACTGTTTTTCCTAGCAATCACCTCAAATTTTTTCTTCACGCCAATTAGTTGAGAGAAGGTCCAAAAGAGATTCTGTTGCTTGGACGACACTGGTATGTCATGCAATTAGGGATAGGTGCTAAGGCTGGGCACCGGGCCGGGCCACCGCCGGGTACCCGGTACCCGGCCCACCACGGGCTCGGGCCTTGAAAAAAGCTAGCTGGGTCGGGCTGGGCCTGGGCCTAATATGTCGGTTCGGGTCAGCTCGTTAAGCTAGTTAAAAATTAAAATATATATTTTTTAATTTTAATATTATATATTTATTACTAATAAATACTATTTTATATTTAAAAATTTATTTTATAAATTTAAAACAATATTATTTTATTATGCCGGGCCGAGCCCATGCACGGGTTTCATATATCCGGCCCGACCCAGCGGCCTGTCGGACCGTTCCTGACGAAACTTTATCGGGCCGGCCCGACCCGATGCCCAGCCTTAATAGGTGCTCACTGGTACGTTATGTTGCGTCCAACCGTTTGTCATCTATCCTTTTTTCTATAATGAAAATTTCTTCGTGCGTAAACTGCAAATCTAGTTTTATGAAAAAAGAAACTGCAAATGTCGTATGAGGTATTTGGGTATCCCAAAAACTATGTAGAGAAAATGCGGCAATTTTTTTGGGCAAGCAACAAGCCTCCAAGCCTGATCTGGCCTCTTGATTGAACAAGCTGAGCTTCAACAAAGCCCCATTTTTAGTCAGCTCGTTCACCAGAGTCAACGTTTTTCTTTTAAAGTGTTTGATTAAAACCTAGTTGTGGTTATTTTTCAGGTTCATTAAACAAAAAAAGATACCAGATAAATTTTATGGACCCATCAAGCACAACCAGAAATTGGAAGGAGTCGAAAAAAAAGAAAATTCTCTTCCACCCCATTTCAGAAACTTTTTCTTGGGTAAAAATTCAGTGAATTTTTTCTATTGCCATCTAACGCCCCCTAAGTTTTGGATTGTGAAGATTACATTTGTATGGCTGCAAACTTAACCACACCTGAAATACTGATCAATTCTTGTCTGACTGTGTGTATTAACTATTTGCTCTCTCTCTCTCTCTCTCTTTTGCTGAAGGGCTTCCTGACAAAAGGTGCGAGTAATATAACTGATTTAGTGAATTGGACAATTGGTTGTATATGCCAAATTAACTGCACAATGGAAATTAGAACCCAACAGTCTTTTTAGCATTGCAACTTAGTGAAGAGTAACCTGAACACAAGAAGGCTTCCATTTTCCAGCTTCTTCTGGAGATCATCAGGCATGCAACCACTGAGATCATTGTCTGACAAATCTCTTTATACAAAGATAGCAACATGGAAGAGTTAACAACTATCAGACTATACTAGAATACTGTATCCAATGGAAGAGGAGAAAAAGGAAAACTTACAGCATCTTCAACTGGGGTAGATTAACAAGAAAGACGGGCATATTGCCCGTTAGATTATTGCCAGACAAATTTCTTGGAGCAGGACAAGCAATAATTTCATTGCGGTTAGATATGTGAAACTAGCTAGAATGTATATAGTGCATTTGCTTTACTCACAAGTTAACTAAGGCAGAAAAGTTGGCCAAACTTGAAGGGATCTCACCACTTAATCCGCTGTTTGACAAATCCCTGGAGAAGTTACGACGCACATGAGCATCTTTCAAATAAGCAGAGGCTTTTTGCAGTAGTAAGTTTATTCTAGTCATGTAGACATGCATACAATGAAATAACCCTTGGGGAGAATCTATTATTGCTGCAAACCAAGCCTTCCCATGTGAAGTTTAGAGGGAGACAAGGATCCCCTGTCCAGGCATCTGATACTTGTCCCTAATATCCATGAGGGAGTTGGCTGCATAAACAAAAGTGGGCAAACTTTTAATTAGTACAAGGACTCCACAAAAATCATTAGTTTCTCGTTCTTCTTTTGAGTTTCCCCTTAGTACTCCACATTTTTGCCAGTAATGTTCCTTTTCCTCACACTTTGAACCTATCCACTATGTTCCCTCAATTACCAGCTGGGAAATTAGCTCGAAAACAACTCCTCATGTCTGTGACAGAGGTAGCTGCACATTGGTAATGCAAAAGGCTTAAACACAAAACCTCTTCTCTCATGAAGGGGAAAAAAGCGAGGCGTGAAAATAATTGGATTCACAGGCAAGCGGAAGCCTGTTCTCCTGTCCGTCCACTCATGAGAAAAAAAGAAAAGAAAAGAAAAACTTGAAAGCAATCGCATTCATAGGAAAAGCCCCACTGACCATCTACATCATCAGTTGTAGAACCGGACAACTGCAGAACAGTATAAAGTTCCATCGCGTTTACGATTGGTGAAAGTGTAGAGCGTTCGGTTGGATTAAACTCCACAAGGTTGTTCTGCGATCGGTAGATGCTTGTGGAACATAGGGTTGTGGCACTCAGATACGGAGGCCTGAAGGCACCATGCCATAGTTTGTAATCCAAGGTGATGTTGAATTCTCTGGTCTCGTTGGGCTCCAATTTTTTGAGTTCTGCAAAATGTATGCACATGAATAAGTCGGCATCTTGCGGGATAGTTGTTGAATTCCATTGTATTCTTCCTTTCGGGTCTGAATTGATATTAGCAGTTTGCATGACGACAGATGGTGGCACATAGTGGTCATCTGTTGATGAAACAGATTCTGAGATGTTGAGAGGGGACCAGATAAGGTCTTTTGTGGTATTAATAGAACCCAAACCGTCGGACAATGGGGACAACCAGAAGCGGTCCAAAGTATCATCCGGGAACCTGAATGCAAACCATACATTTTAAAGACAGAGATGAGCATATATATGTATATGCATACATGAGATGTTCACGGTACTTTTTTTTAAAGAAAACATTAACTAGTAGGCATTCGGGGACAACTACTATCGGAAATAAACTTAACAAAGAAAACAAGTGCATCCGTTCTTTAGACTAGAACATATGTGTTGGACCACATTAACTATTAATTATGCAAGGTTAGAAGAAGCAAGCTTTCATGCATGAAGCTGTGTAGGCTCGCTACCTGCTGTGGGCAGCCTGTTCAAGAGACATAACCCTGGTTCCGCCAGTTTTCACCAGTTCAGATTATAAGCGAGTCAGTTTGGTCGCTGACTTGTATAACAATGGTTGGGTGTTATTAATGATAAAAAATGCTCTGAAAAAAAAAAAAAAATTAAAGGAGAAAGGTTCCCTTCTTATAAGGACAAAAGTGATGGGAAAATGAAAAGTTTGTTTTCTCATTTTATCCTCAAAAGAAAAGATTGAGGCAACCGTGGTGCATGCTGTGAGGCCTCGAACACTTGCACCACGGATTGATGAACCTTTTGTAGAAGGGGGTTGCCCTTCCATCTGTCGCATACGTTAAAAAACATGCATGAAGTGATATTAGCTTCACTTCTACAAAATTATTTGTCTCGCATTTCACGAAATGACTTCATCATGTAAGAATGTTAGTGGGGCGGGAGGTAACGGATGAGGAAAATACGACACTTAAATATACATGAGGAAATAAATAAATAAATAAATAAATAAATAAATATATATATATATATATATATATATATATATATATATATATATATATATATATATATATATACTCAGATTAAGATAGATGCTCATGCATAAAAGATGGAGAGTTTTTTATTTAAAAATTGAAAGAAACTATTACAAAAAATGCATATACAACAATTCAGTAAATAATAAATAATAAAAATTCATTCAACATTTGGCAGAAATGAATTAAAGAACCACCAAAAATATCGATTTTTCATATGCAATAAAAAATGCCATTTTTAAAGACAAAAGGTCTTTTCTCGACCAAGGGATGAATAGTCGGGACATATTTTTGTCAATGACGGGGCTGCTTACGAGCCAAGCTCGGCCAACGAACCCTGTTCGAATGTCAAAAGGCTGAGCTCAAGCTCAGCTCGAATTTGAATCGAGCTTGAGTTGTATAATTCAAGCTTGCCAGGCACTTAAACCTAGCCCTTACTAGCCATTAGGAAGCCGTTGGAATTATCTTTTTTAATGGTGACATTGTGAGATGCAATCTATTTCTCTTGCCACAAGTTCAATTAAGTTTAAACGAGCTAAGCTTGTCTAGCTCCACCTTTATTTAGCTAAATTTATTTCTTAACTCAACAAGTTTCTCTTAAAAGTAGAACATCTATTTTTATTAACTTTTTAACGGTTAAGTGGTGATTTTTATTTGCCCAAAAATGCTATATTTTTTAAATAACTTTTTAAGAAAAAAAGTTCTTTACCTAAAGGCCTAATTTTTTGTTATAATCTAAAATAGAAGTCGCACACTATATGTATTGTATGTTTGGGGTGTGTTGGTTGTCTGGTCTGAACAGTGCTCACGTACATGTTCGACCCCTAGAGAGCCTTGTGAGGGGTCTTTCTAGCATTTTGAAACAAAATAAGTGTTTCTTTATTTCACAAAAACCTACACTTTTTGCCCTTATAAAGAGAATCCTCCTTTTACTTTCAGGGCCCGTTTGATGGGCAGGAAATATCCAGTACCATTGAAAATACAATTCAAATTTTTAAAATCTTCGTATGGTTGTGTTTGATAATCTAAAATCTTGTGTTTGAAGCACATTAAAAGGAGTATTTTGGAAATAGTTTAAACAAATTGAGGATCTTAATAGCATGAATTTATATGTTAAAAACTATGAATTTAAGGTCGAATGGAAAGGGGTCAGAATTTAAAATCATGGATTTGAAATCCTAAAGATCTCAGATCGCCATAGATTTCGGATCAGCGGTAAAACAAACACAACCTGAGAGGCTTACAACTCACTATCTAAAAACAGGCGGCCTCCCCCATTTCCCTTTCCATGGATTTTGGGACTGTGTTAGCATCATTAATGACAATAGTGCAACCTTCAGTTTAAGTATTGTGTAGTTATGCAAGACACTTAAGATACAGTGCACATGAGAATACAAACAATGACAACTCTTTTATCAACTATGTTATGCTTCTTGGAAAGGTTGGAGGCCTCCTCAAAATTTAATATTGAGGTTGACAAGAAATAAACCCCCATTAGAGGGATGCCAAAGTCATATTTCAGAGTTTGGCAAAAAAAAAAAAAAAACAAATGCCTTGTATCTTTTGTAATATTGAAGGAGGTTGAGCCTCCATATTCTTTTATATTCAAGTTTAAATCGTCATACAGGGAATAAAAAAAAAAAAGAATCAATAGTTCTCATTGAAGTGGGCCACAATTGACTGATTCGAATTGGATAACTGGTGGATTGATTCAATTTAGAAGCCAAGGTGTGATGATTGATTCATTCTTCATTTTTATTTTATTATTTGAAAATTGATCTTTTAATTATTTTGTGAGTGTACTTACACACACGCGCGTATACGTATATTTCATGATTCTACCTACGTAAAACGAGCACGTATATTTCAGGATTCTACTTAATTTCAGATTTATAAAAATCTCGATCTCATGTTTTGTGATCTTAATTTAAGTAGATACGAAGAGATGCAACCAAAGTCAGAAAAAAGTCTTAACATCATTTTCCAAAGCTACGAACCTGTACCAGTTGCCATCCCGTCTTCCAAAATTGCTTCTATACAGATAGTTCAGGGCCAGTGTAGCATTAACAACAGGATAAACGTCATCTCCCGGTAGAGGTCGAACCTCGATGGCTGATATGAAAGGGTCACGCTCATTTGTCTCGCACAGGCAAAGCGTCAGGTAGCCCCTTGTTGCCTCCACTATGATCTCGGTAAATACCCAATCTGATATCGAGGCATTGATGATCTGCACAAATGTGTTCTCGAGGTACAAATCAAACTGAGGGAACGAATTCAATCCATCGAAGTTGCCATATAAGAATGTGGGGCGAACCAGATACTTGGAGCCGGGAGTGACGGGCTGCAACTTGTAACATGTCCTGTTTCCCTTTGGGAAGGTCCTCAGCTTCCAGAAGTATTCGGGATATCCATCAGTATAATTGGATTCAGGAGTTTTAATTTCACCAAATTCCATAATCTTAGAGTCGGAGAAGTATGTTAAAGTGGTATTGGGATGTACGTAACTTTCAACTTGGCTGCCGCAGTCAATATTTATGAATCCTGCACAAATTTTGATTAATTGCCTTAAATGTCCGGACATCATCCGAAATTGAAAAAGATAAAATAGAGAAAGCCTGACTCCCATTAATTTTTTAATTCTCTGCCACTTCCTCACCATCCAATCAAGCATTTAAAATTGGGTTCTATCCAGATTCAGATCAGGATCTCATGCAGATGCAATTTTACTGGAAAAAGTGCATGTTCTCGTGACTTTTCTCAAATTTGGTAGATCCGTTGGACATTGGAGCTTTGGAGTTCGAAAGCCGTAACTACAATTATTAGCTGCGTCATTTGGATTCAGTTCAGGCATGTCGACTTTTATCTAATCCTAATAGGCTGCAGTCTCCCCCCCCCCTGGCGAGGCCATATGTAGTACTTCTTATCGTCCATCTTAGCATTTCTTATATGGGTATTGTGTCTATGCGCAGATCTGTGCTGGTGAATGGTCAGCCATTGTGCAGTGGTGCATGCTTTCAAATTAATGGCACCCTTATGGTTTCAAATTCAGATATTGTCTATATGGTTTCGGATAATTTGATTTAAGTTTTAAATGATACATATTTTAACAAGTTTTAGCGTCCTGGATTCAAATTTACACTGCACCAACATGGAAATGAACATAAGATGCATCAACGTTGCTATTGCCAAAAAAAATTAGTTACAAAGCAACAGAATCATAAACAGAACATGGTCTAGTAACTCTTGCCACCAAAAATAGGATGCAGCAACGTAACAAGTTAGCTAGGCTGTATAACTTAAGAACGGCAATCCAAGATCCGTTTATTTTAACCCCTCCGCAAGTGACATCATTTCTTGCACCCTAAGGGCTAGATGAAGGTCTTCTCACGCCAATCAATTCAATCTATGTGATATTCAAATGGGATTTGGTGGAGTAGCAAATCACAAAAACCTTAAACCCAGGGAACAAAAACTGCTTTGGCCTTATAAACATTTTGAAAAATATATAATCGTACAGCATGAAGATCGTGAAATAATACTTTGTGATATGCTTGAATGCGGCTAAAATCATAACCAAAATTTAATTTAAGCTTTTAAATAAAAATTATTTTCATACGACTTTAGAATTTTCAAGTAATGCTTTAAAAATTGGTGTTTGAGAGGAAAAGAGTATCTGTTTATCTTGGTTCTAGTAGAACCCTAGACTCACGGGCTGAGTTAGAAATTTTTCATGAGAAAGGCCAAATTAATGTTTTTAAATTCTGACTAAGGTTGAAATATCATTTTTCAAAATTTTTATATAAAACAAATGATTTTTTTTTTAAATTTACATGTGAATTTGAAAAAGAAAAAGTGAGGTCAAGCCCATGCTTGCACCCTCATTGGCTCTGCCCCTAAGTAGACGTGGATGGCCAGACTGCAGCAACAATATGATACTGAAGCAGGAGGTTTAGTTTTGTTACCTGAGGGCTGCAAGGCAAGAGAGTGATGGAGAAATATTTCCCGTAACAAGGAGCCGAAGATCAGAGCGCGCAGAGTGCTCATCTCGTTCAGAATCCAATGTCTCACATAAAACGAAAATCAATGAAGAAGAACCGAGAAGGGCAACTTATATTTATAGTACGTGCACTTACTCTTTTCCAGGGTCGTCCCATCCCCCTTTGAAATTGTCTTGCCAATTCTCTTAGGTTAGTGAACATGACAACAATCAATTAGACTGATCAAACTAGGAGAAAAATTCAATCTCATTCCATTTTGAAAGGATCAACAACTAGGGGCGAAGTTAGAAATTTTTTATGAAAAAAGCTGAATGGAGATTTTTAAATTTTGACATCAGTCAAAATATCATTTTTAAAAATTTTTGTATAAAACAAATAAAATTTTTTAAAATTTATATGCAAATAAAAAAATTTGAGGTGGAGCAGGGCCCATGCAAGCCCCCCTTGGCTTCACCGCCTGTTACAACAACCTTTAATGCATGTGTGGATTGAAGAGTGTGATAGAAACCATAACAATAAATTAGTAAGATCATTAAATAAGTCAATCTTATTCTTTTCACTTCTTTATTTTTTAAAAGGATCCAAAACCTACATTGCGTGGATTGAAGAGGGTAGGTCGCCATAGGAAAGAAATGGCCAGTGCAAGACACTTAACCTTATTAAGAAATAAGAAGAATCCAAAGAAGCCGTTTGGCAACATCCACAACAGTTACAACATTTCCCAGCGTGTTTAATTTGCAGGTTTTTTTTTTTTTTTGTTACGGGCTGAGATTTTTAAACCTTATTTGGCTTGCATGGCACCGAGGGTTTCTCAAGCTTTCAGCCAGATTTAACTCAATCTTAATGTAGTATAAATTTTCATCAATTTTTTGGGACTATAAACTAGAAGAAGAGTAAACCAACGGCAAACTGTAGCTATAAGGCTCTCTCAAAACAAAGTCATTCTTTTAAGGGTTTATCTACTTTCATACGAAACTTGGGTGGAGGAAGACTTTTCTTTGAAAAAAGTTCATAGTCAAAACAAGTTGCCAATTATATGTCATTAAGCAAGGAGGCCGACCATTGCCCTACTCAACAAGACTCACTCTTAAGTGACTCTACGCGGTTGTGGATGCAGCATGTGCATCAACTGAAAGAATTAACCCTCACTAACATGCACTTCCATGTCCAAACGCTATGCATAAAAAAAAAAAAAACTTACAAACGATCTTGCACCTTTCCACTAATAACCATGATGCACTCAATGGTGGATCCCACACTACGCAACACTTAATCTTGGCAGGTTTGGCATGAGTGTTTCCAATCCACAGTCTCGTAATTAAACACTTGATGACGACGTGGCAGCAAAAAAAAAAAAAAAGCTGTGCAGTCAGGTTTGCTTGGAAAGCGGGTTATGTAGACACCTTCGTGTGTATACAAAGAAGTGTCTAATGACTAAAATTCTTCCACCCTAAATTCTTTCAAAAGTTGGTATTTCGCTTGACCAAACGACGTCTGGGCCCGTCGAATTTAGCTAAATTACAAGCGTCATCCTGCTTTTGCGCCGCACCGGGTCTTGTGCTGTTGCTAACAGCGCCACCGACACAACGGGCAAGGGTGTTATTCTGGGAAAGGTAAAGCACCTTTTAGACCTTGTGCTTCTCAAAGGAGAAGAACAAGGGAAGTTTGGGGGCGAGAGAAGAGTTGGAGTGGGGATGGGGTTGACGCGCGTGGGCTAGGTAGGTCAAGGTCTTATCACGCAAATCACTTCAATGTATGTGTTGTTCAAATGGGATTTGGTGGAGTAGCAAATCAAAAAAACCTTAGACCCAGGGGCGAAACAAACACTGCTTTGGCTGAAAATGATATTTTTGAATGCAGCTAAAATCATAACCAAAATTTTAATTTTAGCCTTTAAATAAAATTATTTTCGTACGACTTCAGAATTTTCAAGCTTTTGAAATCAGAGAGAAAAGAGTCTGCTTTGCTTATCTTGGTGTTGAGAGAGAAAAATAAGTCAATTTTATGTCATTCGCTGTTTTTTGGGTTTTGAAAGGACCAACAACTTTAATGCGTGTGCGCATCAAAGAGTGTGACAGAAACCATAACTATAAATTAGCAAGACCTGACTTGGCGAAAAATTAAAAATTAAGTCAATCTTATTCTTTTCAGCTTCTTTCTTTTTTTAAAAAGATCCAAGTCAATTTTATGCCATTCGCTGTTTTTTGGATTTTGAAAGTATCAACAACTTTAATGCGTGTGCTGATTGAAGAGCATGACAGAAACCATAACAATAAATTAAGAAGACCCGGCAAGGCAAAAAATTAACTCAATCTAATTCAACTTCATTCTTTTTTTTTTTTTTTAAAGGATCCAAAAAACTACATTGCGTGGATTGAAGAGGGTGAGTAAGGAGCGGACCTACCTTGTGGTTGTCATGGGCAAATGCCTACCCTAGCCTTAATAAATCCTTAGAAAAATTTTCCTATGACAACGGTAGACTAGGCCTAACTATATGTAGGGCTCACACTCCAATATGCACCCGATTATATCACCATGGTACGCCAATGAACCTGGGTAAGTGGTGGTATGTTTGGATCTGGTTACAAGTCAAAACTATATCCAAACTATAAAAGTTAAAATGTAACCCACGTGAGATTTTATGTTTACGGCTCGTTCTCCCTCTCGATCTTCTGGTGTCTTCCCGCGTTCGCTTAGCGCTGGCAACGGATGGCGAGTCGGTAGGTTTCTTCATTTTTAGTGGCATTTAGGGTTGCTTCAACTATTAGGGGTTTGACAGCTTGGGCAGTTGGCAACGGACGTCCGGTGATGCGATTGGCAACGGACGACAACGCGACTGGTTAATCCAGAAACTTACAGATAGGTGAGTGTCGGGTGTCGACATGGGGCCCTAATGCCGATTTATTTTTCATGTTGTTATGTATTTGCTACTTCTGTTGCTTGCTATGCCTCTGACGTTTCTGCTAATTTGTGCTTCAATTAGAAGAGTGTTAGTTAACTTCCTCATAATCCTTCTCCTGTTGTGTTTGTTGATCTGATTCCTCAAGACATCCTTTTCTCCTTCTTGTTGTTCTCCTTCTCGTTTTGAATCGTAAGATGAAAAAATAAAAGATATAATAACAAGGTAATTAAATCTAACAGATCATAGACGTTGCCTGCGGGTCTTTTTCCCTTTGTGGTTTTCATTTAGGTTAGCTGCTATTCTTGCAATGGAACATGTACTGTCTTTTGTTTTGTCCCAATTAGGAGCCCTTGTCGAGTTTTCGGACATGTTCGTTACTTTGATTATAAGTTATGCAGCTTATAATTGTTGTTGTTATATTCTACTTTATGGTTTATTTTTGTTTTTCAATGAGATTATCATAATGATGTGATGATATCATTTGTTTTTTTAATTTTTTAATTGAATAAATATACAACCATCACTGTACTACCATATCAAGGTGGACAAAAATGCCATATCCGTACCTTGTTTTTGTTTTTGGGTACATGTACCAGCACTCAAACCCATACATATGTTAATGTGACATAGGCACCCAACCCATTACAAGATAGATCAGTGTCCTTTAGCTAAAAATTTTTTGTTCCGTCACTCGACTCGAGTGAGTTGCCATGCAATTGAAATGGCTAGTGCAAGTAAAATTAAGGCGCTTAATCTTATTAAGAACGCTCCAACTATAAATAAGCTGTTTGGCAGCAACCACAACAGTTACAGCATTATACAGCGTGTTTAATTTGCTGGTTTCTTTTCCTACTCTATAAAAAGGACTTTAGAAAAGGTTACAAAAAACTCCTCAAGGGTCAGCGCATCAGCGTTCAACTTTAACGAGAGATTCTCAGAGAGATTTTTTTTCAAAAAAAACGGAAATAAGTGGCCTTAAAAGGAGGAAAAAAAAGAATGAGTTAGTAGAAGAAGTAATTCACAGATTATTATATCCAAAGGGATATTAGGTATGCAACAGAATAAATATTTGAAAATATTAATAAAAAAAAAAAAGAAAAAACATTACATAGCTGCCATATGTGGCTCTGCGTCTGAGTGGAAGGATGAGGATGATTGTGCACATGACTCTACATTTTTTTCGGTCTCCAAATAATTCTAATATTTTGACCTGCAACCAAAAGAATCTCTGATCCAAAAGTAGCTCGAAACTGCCC
This sequence comes from Nymphaea thermarum, assembly GCA_011799765.1. Taxonomy (NCBI): domain Eukaryota; kingdom Viridiplantae; phylum Streptophyta; class Magnoliopsida; order Nymphaeales; family Nymphaeaceae; genus Nymphaea; species Nymphaea thermarum. The sequence continues at coordinate 233,718 of JAANDH010000205.1, read as the reverse complement.
TTCAAAAATTTGGTTGGTCTCGACATGGTAAGATGTTTCATCTCCCTCTTTAATTTGGTTTGCCAACTCAGGCAGCGGAATCGTCAACATGGAGATATATACATATCGCTTTCTGTACCCCTGTGACTGCCTTGTTCGTTGTGCTGCATGCGGCAATGTGCCCGAATATAGTGATATCTTTGGGGCCAATAGTGACAGCTACTGTGCTTGCTACTCGGTTCTATATCAGAGCTTTCTTCGCCGGATTGATATTTATGGACACCGAGTGGGAGCAACGGCTTCGTCAACCATGACGATGGTTACCAAACTTTATTAACTCCAATTTCATATTCATGTTCTCCAGCCTTTTTACATTTGATATATTTTTACTTTGAAACTTTTAGCTCTTTCCTTACGGAGGAACGGCAGCCAAGAAACCCAGGTAGCTGGTGGTAAAAATTGGAATATTTTCTTTATTTTTAATTGTAGTATTACGGTCATTTGGCTAGAAGCTGAGTTATACAAGTATGCCTCGTTTTCGGACAAAGTGGAATCCTAAATTTTTTGTTCTATTGTGTATAGGGATTTGGATGTATTTTTAGGATCTGGTAAATGAACAAGATGTAGATATAGTTTGTATTGGTTGGGTAAAGTTGTTTACCACTTTGTAGAGTCCAAATTCAATATGGCAATCATTCTCTTGATGTGCTAATCCGCCTCACTCCTATGAGTTTCCGAGCAGATGCACAACTATCGTTCTTCCATTTTTATGATACTGCTGGCCGCATGGTAAAGGGGGAAAAAAAAAAAGAAGTGGCATTTTTATGATACTGCTGGCTGCATGGTAAATGGGAAAAAAGGAAAAGTGGAAGAAGAAAAAGAACAAAAACTCTTTCGGGTGGACGCTTTTAAGGCTGTATAATGAGTTGAGATTCAAGTTCGAGTGGAGCTCGCTCGTAAAAACGAGACTCGAGTTCAAACAAAAGTTTAGATTTATGCTCAAAATGTCAAAAAAAGTGGAGTTCAAGTTGAAAAAAAAACTCGATTTATTCAAACTCGGCTTGGCTGGGCTACATAAATGAATCTTTAATGAGAGTTTTTTTGTTGCTAAATTTTTCGTTAGGAGATTTCGGATGTCAAATATGTGCATTTTTTCTTTGGTTTTTTTGTGAGATGGTGGTTTATAGTTGAGTTAGTTAAAAGAAACTCGTTAAAGGAAATGAGATAAGTTATGTTAATAGAACAAGTTAAACTAGTTAAGCGAGTCGAGCTCGTGCGAACTCTACTCTGTACCATCAAGTTGAGCTCCAACATATTCTATTGAGCTCGAGCTCGACATTTTTAATTGAAGTCAAGTTCGAGCTGCTTCAGTTCAAAGCCAACTCAGCTTGTGTGCACCCTAAATTTGTGCAGAACGTGATGTCTCACACACAACGTTGGCCATATATGCTCCCTCTACCTTACTCTTTTCCAGGGTCTCATTTCCCTTTGTACATTCTGTTGTCAATTCTTTCACGCCTGTAAACATAACAATCTATTAGCAGGACCGCACAATAGTCCAACACTCAAATCAGTCTTTTTCAGTTTCTTGTTTCTATTATACTTAAAAAAGGCACGTATATTTCGATCCTGAAATATACTTAAAAATCTCGATCTCATGTTTTGTTAGCTCAAATTAAGTTGATGCGAAGAGATGCTACTAAATTCACACAAAAGTCAACATCATTTTGAGAAGCTACGAACCTGTACCAGTTGCCATCCCGTCTTCCATAATTTTGTCTTTCCAGATTGGTCAGGGCCAGTGTAGCATTAACAACAGGATAAACGTCATCTCCCGGTAGAGGTCGAACCTCGATGGCTGATATGAAAGGGTCACGCTCGTTTGTCCTGCAGAGGCAAAGCGTGAGGTAGCTTCTTGTTGCCTTCAGCATGAACTCATAGTACTGCCACGTTGAAATGGAAGCATTGACCGTCTGCGCACGTGTTCTCCAGGTACAAATCAAACACAGGGAACAAATTCAGCCCATCGAAATTCCCATACAAGAAATTAGGCCGAATCAAATACTTGGACCCGGGAGTGACGAGCTGCAACTTGTAACAAGTCCTGTTTCCCTTTGGGAAGGTCCTAAGCCTCCAGAGGTATTTCGGATATCCATCAATATAATTGGAGTCATGACTTTTAATTTCACCAAATTTCATAATCTTGGAGTCGGAGAAGTATGGTAAATTAGTCTTTGGATCTACATAACTTTCTTCCAGGCTCCCGCAGTCAATACTTATGAATCATGCACAAATTTTGATTGATTGCCTTAAATGTCTGGACGAAACTGGAAATAGAAAAATATAAAATAGACCCTTTTAACAGGTTCGAAGAAAGAGTACCTGAGGGCTGCCCTAAAGCAAGAGAGAGATTGAATACGCTTTCCCACAACAAATAGCCAAAGACGACTGCGCACAGAGTGTTCATCTTCCTCAGCTCACACACAACGGCAACAATTGAAGGGAGATGGCAACTTAGAGCCTCTGTAGCTTAACCGTTCCATTCCAGGGTTCCTATCCCATTGGATCTAACAATAAATTTATTGGCAAGCCAGACAGAAGTAGACAATTAACTCAACCTTATTTTCTTTGCTTTCCTAAAAAGAAAACCCAACTTGTCTGGATTGAACTGTGGAAGGGTATCGACAAAACAGGAGGCGGAGAAGGATATAGGATTTGAAATATTGACCTTCGTAAACGAAAAAGACGAGTTCGCGATTTCGTGCATGAGCGCTCCCGCAGTCTCATAATTAAACAACACTTGGATGACGACGTCGCAGCAGAAGAAGCTGCGCGGCCAGGTTTGCTTCGAAGCGGGTTATGTACACACCTTCGTGTGTACAAAGAAGAAGTGTCTGATGACTAAAATTCCTCTACAAGAGTAGATCGCTTCTTCTTCTTTTTTCTTTTGAAGGTTGGCATTTCGCTTGACCAAATGACCTCTGGGCACGTCGAATTTTCTTAAATTACAAGCATCGTCCCTCTTTTTGCGCCGCACGGGGTCTGGTGCTATTGGTAACAGCGCGACCGACACGACGGGCAAGGGTGTTATTCTGGGAAAGGTAGAGCACCTTTTAGACCTTGTGCTTCTCCTTTGAGAAGGGAGAAGATCGATGGGCGATGGAAGTTTGGCGGCGAGAGAAGAATTGAGGAGTGGGGATGGAGTCGACGCGCGTGGGCTAGGTGAAGCTCTTCTCACAAAAATCAATTCAATGTATGTGTTATTCAATTGGGGTTTGGTGGAGTAGCAAATCACAAAATCCTTAAACCCAGGGGCGAAACAAAAACTGCTTTGGCCTTATAAAATTTTTTGAAATATATGTAATCGTACAGCATCAAGATTGTGAAATAATACTCTGTGATATGCTTGAATGCGGCTAAAATCATAACCAAAATTTAATGTTAGACTTTAAATAAAAACTATTTTCATACGACTTGAGAATTTTCAAGTAAAGCTTTAAAAAACGGTGTCTGAGAGAGAAAGAGTCTCTGTGTATCTTGGTTCTAGCAGAAGCCTAGACGTGCTGCAGAACTGTTTTAAGGCAAGAGAGGGATGGATAAATGTTTCCCATAACAGGGAGCCGAAGATCAGAGTGCCCATCTCATTCAGAATCAAGTTGCTTTTCATTCTTATTCCGTTCGCTGTTTTTGGATTTTGAAAGGATCAACAACCTTTAATCAGTGTGCGGATTGAAGAGCGTGACAGAAACCATAACAATAAATTAGCAAAGACCTGACGACGCTAAAAGTTAAGTCAATCTTATTCTTTTCAGCTTCTTTCTTTTTTTTAAAGGGATTCAAAACCTACATTCCGTGGATTGAAGAGGGCGAGTCGCCATGCGGAAGAAATGACCCTCTTTCTTTTTTTCTTTTTCCGTCATAGTCATAACAAACGCAAGGAAGCGAGACATTAATGTATTTGCTTTTAAACCGAGCCTCCATGAAGGTACCACGGTCAACCTAGAGTTCATTATAATGTTTAAAATCTTTTCACCCAACACAGTTATTTTCTTTCTCTAATTATATTAGTAGCATGGAATTGAAAGTAGCATCGTAGAGGCCCTGGCACTTCGTCACAAAAAAGAAAAGTTTTAAAATTTACATATAAATTAGAAACTATTTTTTCCTATAAAAATTTTAAAAAATAATATTTCAGCTTTTATCAAAATTTTGAAACTATAATTTTTGTCTCCTCATGATCCAACTATTCTGAGAACCAAGCGTTGAATGTCTTGGCATCAACTTTTAAAAACATGGGTATGGGCACAGTATTGGTTGTTTGTATCCAGAGGTCATGAATAGGAAGGAAAACGTAATAATTCAGCAAAGTGTGCAGGTAAAATTAAGGAAGGTGCTTAAGGAAGGTGCTTGACCTTATTAAGAAGGTTCCAAATAAATAGACTGTTTTTTTTGTTTTTTAGTCCATCCCTGATTTTATGGGCAACTGATGAAGTCATTTCTGCCCAGACAAGTTACTTCCCTGCCTTCTCTTCTTGCTTTTACGAAATTAAATTTAGAAAAAAGAATAAGGAAAACCCGCTTGATAGGATCAACAACCACGCGTCTAACTTACAAAAAAGAATTAAAAAAAAAATCTCAAGAGCTGCTTGTGGGTGTAAAATTGGATGTTTTAGTCTACAAAATTACCTTTTGAATCAAATATATTTCATTTTATATTTTTTTCTCTTCTTGAGGATAATTTGTTATTCATATTTGTCTCATTTTTTACCAATTCCCATTTGCTATTCACACTAGTAGCATTTTCTGCCTTTTCAATTATCATCTATTTGAGATAATGGTTTAGGTTCCTATTATTTATTACAAATAACATATAAATCAAAATCTCCATATATAAATGCGAGAAGAAAAGAGCTTCACATGCCCCAACTACTGAATGTTGCCTTTTTACTCCTATCTTTTAATTTTATGCATACGACGGAAACATCTGTGCTGCGAACCTTTCACTAACACGACCATTTTTTCTCGTTACACACGCTGGAAATATATTTTCATTTTTACGTGCTCATTCGTTCCAGCCGGGCATTCAAGAAAGAAGTTAATATTAAAATTCGATGCATTCTGACGTAGAATCTGCTTTGAATTCACAAACATAGGTGATTCGAAGTGTCCCAAAAAAAAAGGCATGCGCTTTTTATGTAAACGTTACATTTGAAGCGGATCCAATCCAGATTTGATGCCTTTTTTATTTATCAGCCTTAAACCTAATTTCTTTCAATTTTATATCTTACATATAAAAGAAAGCTACGTTAGTTTACATCAGATTTAATACAGATGAGAACCAAAGCCAGCTCAACGAATCCAATCCAAAGGCATAACGCTTCTACTGTAACTATGACCAAGATGTCTAAGTAAGAAATCGTTTTGGATCCAAAGAATGAAATCAAGTTCTACAAAGAAACGAGACAACAAGCCTGCGCATTTATTTGCAAACGATCACTCTGGTGGGAAGGACTAACACAGAAAATCCAGTTGATGGGCTAAATTTTACCGTGGCACTAGGAAAGCAGAGTCGGAGTCAGTATTGTCGGAAGAGCTGCTCTTTCCTGATTCGTGTTGGATCTGCTTTCCTGCACACGACCTAATGGCTTCTTTTAGTTCAGTTACGACGTCGCACATCTTTGGCCTGTTGACTCCCTTATCTCTAGTGCACTGCAGTGCCAAGTCCACCACCCTTCGTAATGAATCGACCTTATATCTCCCACAAAGCGCTCGATCCGCAATGTTTGCATGTTCGTCTTTTAAAACGCTTTGTCGTACCTGCATGTATAAATCAGAGGCATGTCCGACGAATCAATCCAGCGCTTGCTCAAAGAATTATGCACTAAGTAGTACCAATCCATGATCATTTTCAGAAATTGCAAGGAAACATTGGAAATGAATGTCGAAAAGGGGAAGCTAAGAGACCAGAAAGTATTGCATCCACTGGTTAAAGGTAGATTAATACTGGAACTGAACATACTACACATTTTGAGTGTAACTTATCTCAAAAGTACAGTTTATTAATTAGGCCAACCGTAAATATGCAGCTGTAAAATAATCTAGCCAGAGAATTGCGATGTTCTTATGTGTTTTAGTTGTTAGCGGTTTTGTGCCAAGAAATGTAGCATCCAATATTCAAACTACTGAAGATCTGATACTTAACACTGTGCTACTTTGAGCAGATAGACCGATGGACCGAGGAATCTTGTATCCAATTTTAAGAGCAGTAGATTGTAATGAAAACAAGAAAGCACAAAAAACCTAACAAAAAGATGTAAACACACAAGAAAAAAAAGCAGAAAAAAATACCATGCTTAAATATGCTATATCTAGAAATAACAAGCAAAGCAGACAAGAAACTGGAAACCTAAACGCCGCTGCATCATTCATGAACACAATATGAAATGGGAGAGCGAAAAGCAAGTGATGAATAATATGGAAAAGACAGAAAACAAACAAGGAGTTAATTATGGCAAACACAATCTTCTTCTCTTGCTCATAAAATCTCGGGGGCAAAAAATGGACCTAAGGTTTGATGGTCGTCCCAAAAGGAAAATATTCTCCATAATTTCTCTTATGAAATATCACAGTAGAGCATGTTTTTGACACAATTGAATGGTATATTATGATCTTTTGTCATCCAAATCTACTGCTCTCTCATTAACTAATATGAAGCTGCATCTAATGTGACAGAACAGATCCATGAGCCAATATTCAAACATTTCGTATTGCATACTTCTGAAAACATCGAATATACATATCACATTATTCGGACCTATAGAGTGTTCCACCATTATGGTGGGAGTAGATCATGATATTGCAGTGCAGAATCTGCAGATAAAAAAATTGTTCCACCGTATCTGGTTAAGATCATACCCAACAATCAATATTTGACTGGCAACTAAATGTACTATATATAACCAAATAAAATAATCTATTATGGTGCTTTGTTGAAGTCGTACCCAGTGAGCAATATTAATTTTTTCGCCTGAAGGTACATCAATAACATGTCGTTTTCCAGAAACGAGTTCCAGGAGCACAATTCCGAAACTGTATACATCACTTTTCTCGTTTAGGCAGCAGGTTCCGTAGTATCTGTGGCAACCAAAAATTTGAGAGGCAGATAAAAGACATTAAATCAGGCATTGCATTATGATAATCGCACAACAGTTTACAAAATAATTATGAGACAACCACTGACAATTAATCTTATCCCACCAGAAGCTTAAATAAAAGAACAAGGAAAGGTACACTATATGTAGACAGGTCCAGGAGAGTGACCAGTTCACCTGCAAACGGATGTGAAGGAAGGAAAAACTAGAGAAAAAAAAAAGGTTTATCCGTGTCCAATGTTTTATCAAATTAATTGGAAGAAAATATGCAAAGGAAAGTTGTGAAGATAGTTCAATTTATCAGAAGCAGCAAGGTCTCCTTCTCAATATTAATTTATTCAACAACCGAGACTACGTATTTGGACGAAAAATAAGAAAAATTTGCAAAAGAGCAAATGAAGACCAATGACAAGCTATTTTTTTACTTTAATTTGAAGATAAACAAATAGGTGTGAAGTTTTAGGAGGAATTCAATGAACTGCCTGTGCATGGAAAAGGTTAAAGTGGAGCAATAATTTACACAATTACACCTTTTGATCAAAATTGATCTTCTTCTATTGCTTTTTTTTTTTTTTGGAATAATTTCGATCAAGATGGATAAATTTGTAGATTATCCTTCCACTTTAATTGTTCCACTCAAAAGTTTCTGTGTTTATTTGTTGATCCTTAAAAGTTGAGACTTTGATTTGTTATTTGCACAAAAGTTAAGTTGTCTTTTATAATTTTTTTCTTTTAGAAAAAAAAAAGATTAACATATAATCTCCGTCCATGCAAAAGCTGGGATTAAAAGTAGAGATAGCGCACTCTGGATCCAAATAACCAGGGGTGCCCTTAATAGCAGTTGTTACATGGGTAACACCCTCAGGCGCCACAGGTTTTGACAGGCCAAAATCTGCAATTTTGGCTTCAAGCTTGTCATTTAGGAGAATGTTGGCGCTCTTCACATCTCTGTGAATGATGGCAGGCTTGCACCCTGAGTGTAGGTAGTCCAATCCTGTTCATCAATCATTGAATCAATCAGTTTATATATCTATCATGTGTACATATGTGTGTCTGACACACACACGCACACACACACAAAGAGACAGAGAGAAACCTTGGGCAGCATCCAATGCTATTTGAAGTCTTTGATTCCAATCCAAATTAACTTGCGCTTGTCCTGACAGGAAAATTTCAGTATGTGATAACATACTCATCATGTTGCTAAACTACATAGGGGGAAAAATTATGGTAATGTATTAAGCTTTATAAATTGTCAAGTAAAAGAAAGTAACTCCAATCTTCTGGAAGTGATTAAAGGTACTTTGTCTGCATCATTCGTGGTCTTATTTTTGTGCAAAACTTATCTTGCTCTATCCTGTCCCATGCTTGCAGTCAATATTTCCCCAAATGTACTCGTACGTTTAACTAGATTTTTGCGTTAAAAGCTTTCTCAATGCTTCACACTTTCTTTTTCTGCCCCCCTTTTTTTTGGGCAAAATATCGGCCTAGTTCAAAACGATCGCAATCTATCATCTACCGAAATCCTTGTTAAATACTTTCCTTGATTATTTATACCTCCGTTATTAGGTGGTAGGATAGAGTGGCGAGTTGGAATCAGCATGGAGTAATAAGCAGATCAAGGATCAAGGTCCAAGGATGACGTGCTTTATAGATGTTATTGTACGGTTGTCTAGAGCAGATGAAAGAAAACATAGTTCGATCGTTTCCTTTCTCTTTGCGGTGAGGTTGTGTTTTCTCTTATTTATTTGAAATCCTTGACGCAAGGCACTTGTAAACAATTTAAACAGGAAGGAAGAAAATAAATGTGCGGTAATAACCAAAAGAACACAGATTAAGATGCCTGAATTTCTTACCTGATAGTGCATCCTCGAGACTTCCCCTTGAAAGGTACTCATAGATTAAAATCATGCGTTTAGCGTCATGACAATAACCCAAAAATGACACAACATGTTTGTAGTGAACTCTTGAGAGCAATTCAACCTTTAAAAGAAAGTGCTTTAGGTTATTCACTTGATGACAAAGCAAAGCCACAGAAAGGCCAAACACGAATTTAGAGGATGTAACCATAACGTTCACCTCATTATGGAACTCTTTGAAGCCTTGTTTGGATTCATCAGAAGAAACTTTGACAGCCACCTTTTGTCCCTTTAAACGTCCAAGGTATACAGGGCCAAAACCTCCTTTGCCGATCTTCTGTCTAAAGTTGTCGGTGATCTTTTCAACTTCTTTGAAAGTGAAAGCTTGGCATCTCCCTGGAGACATCTCTAATCTTGCTTCTTCACTGCAGTTTGAAGATGGATTTCCGCCTGAAAGTAAGGACTTGACAAGTCATGAAAGTTTTACAGAGTGAGACCACAATAGGAAGCGTAAGAAAGAAAATTAACGCACTTACCAGGTGGGTTTCTTTTCTTCGTCTTTATAACAATGATTGCAGAGGCTATCATGAGAAACAGCAAACCTGCTGAAACACTTACTCCAATAACGATACCTTTACTGGGCTTCGGTTTGGGTCCTGGAGGGAAATCACACACACCCGATGAGCAGAGCTCCTTGTTCCCGAAAATACTGTAGTCAATAAGAGGATGCAGAACAAAGTAGTGAAGAGAATTAGATAGCAATATATAGGACCCTATATATGTTTAATGCTTCAAACAATTGAAAGACATCGACTTCATTCACCAACTAACAATCCTAAGTAAATCGATGCACTAAAAATGAAGAACAACTGGATTGGAGAAACTGGATTTTCGTGTGTTTTCAACTGTCCTGGCATAATTATCATGTTTAAGAAGCTAAAAAACATATTCTTAGATCGCTTATTTATTATACTTGGTTACGATTCTATATTTTTGCAAGCATAAGAAATTCTGGATCAAAAAGAAAAAGAAAAGAACAAATTGTAATTTCTTCCATCGTAGTCAAGTTGCACAATGGAGGATGGAAAAAAACTGTCATTCAGTAAACTTGTGAAGAGAAAAGACCTCAAGGTAAGGCTTCCAGTTTCCATCTTACGGAGAAGAGCATTCGGCACTGAACCATTGAGATTGTTGTCCGACAAATCTCTGGATATATACCATGACGACAAAATAGATGATTAGACAGAGAATCTAGTAAAAATGCCCAGCTCGAATTATCAGGTCCAAAAAAGACAATGAGATGTAGAAGAATGGGGGACGGACTTACAGAACTTTCAACTGTATTAGATTGACAAAAGAATCTGGTATGCTACCCGTCAGGCTATTGCCAGACAAATCTCTAAAAGCAAGGTAAGCATGAAGCCTGCATTAGCCATTTAAAAAGTGGAAGTAGAACACGAGAAATTTGACAAATAGCAAAGCTAAATGCATGCAAAATTACTTACAAAAGGGAAAAACAGAAAATGCAGTAAGAAAGGCCAGACTTACAAATCTCTCAATTGCGTTAGATTAGCAAGAAAGTATGGTATGGTACCTGTCAGGTTGTTGCCCGCCAAATTTCTATGAAGCAAGAAAAAAAAAGGAAAATTTAGCCACATTGTGTAAGTCGAATTAAAATTCACGTTGATGATTATGTACTTGGTACTCACATACTAACAATGGCAGTAAGGTTTGCTAAACTTGTTGGTATCTCGCCACTCAATCCACTGTTCGATAGATCGCTGTAGAATTTAATGAGACAACATATGATGTTTCAAATAAGCAAATTACCTTGTTTCGGTATGCAGTAGAAAAGAAAATGCGTGCCCTTACAGCGAAATAATCCTTGGGGATGATGTATCTGTATCATTGCTGCAAACCAATCCTTCCCACGTATAGTTTCGAGGGAGACACGGATCTCCAGTCCAAATTTTAGTAATCAAATATCTTTTCATAATATCAAGCAGAGATCTAGCTGCACAAAGAGTGAAGAATATATATTAATTAGCGACAATATAGTAAAAACAGCTTGAAAAAGTTGCCCCGCTTTGCCTTCGTGAAAATGAGGCATGAATTCACACTTGTGGCTGAAAGAAACTCTACTTACAGTCTCCCTCTTCAGTTGCCGAACTGGGCAATTGTACAACAGTATAAAGTTCAATGGCGTTTAAGATAGGAGAAAGTGTAGATGTTTTTGTTGGATTGAGCTCCACAAGGTTGTCTCCATTAGTTCTGTAGATGTCGGGTGAGCAGATGTTCATAGCCTTTAGATATGAAGGTCTCATGGGTCCATAGAAACGCCCTCCATCCAATGTGATGTCAAATTCTCTTGTTTCGTTTGCATCCAGTTTTTTCAGTTCTGCAAAATGTATGCACATGAAGAAGTAGCTGTCTTGAGCGAAGTCACCTGATGGAGTCCACTGTATTCCTCGAGAGGAGATTGGATTGATAATAGCAATTTCCATCACTTTCAAAGGTGTCATGTATGGATCGGTTTCTAATATGAAGGGAAGTGACGTTTTGATAGAGGTCAAGTTATTTGGTGCAGGGGAGGTCCAAAAACGATCAAAGGCATCGTCCGGGTACCTGGTTGCACATCCATGCATGCACAGTTCAGGTGGAGGCAAACCATTGTATGCCAAAAAAATCACTAGTAAAGATCAAAATATCGCCATAAAAGCGACTTTCAAGAAATCCACTCACACGTGTGATATTTACAGCTTCTAACCTTAAAAAATTAAGCTACCCGTCAACAGTTTCCATTGGATATGAGTATTGTTCTAAATTTTATGGGCATTAAAATCCCGTCACCATGGATAGATTTATAAATAAACGGATTTGTAAGATGATTTTGGCCATAGCGGTTGTGTTCATGCCGTTAAATAAAAAAAATCCTTTAATTCACAGTTATTGTGCCAAAAAATCCAACTTCGCAATGTGGTGCTATTATATTGCAGCACATTGTCATTCAAATCGCACGGGCAAGATCAATTGCCTCAGAAATTTGGAAGCAAAGCTGATTTAGTTAGGTCGGTGTGTTAAGGGTTGCGGTCAGGTGACAAGTGTGGTGCGCTTCTGAACCGCAGGTTGCCTCGTCAACTACTCTAAGAGTACATTGAAGGCAGACTAAATTATAACAACTAAACACCTGGAATTGCTAAAATTGCAATCCTAAAAAAAAATGAATTTCACAACAACATGCTTAATTTTTAAAGGAATAATAAAAGACGCTCATGTTTGAATATTTTGCTGAGCAAAAGGATGCAATTGCAGCAGTTCAATACTCTTGGAGTATAATGTTGGTTTCTTTGCAGCGAAATGGCACCCGTTCTTCGATCTTCGACTGCGCAGCAATTTCACTAATGGCGTCTCCTGATGAACAACCAAGCAGCAGCAACAACCACTGTTGATGAAGAAGAAGAGGAAGAATACGAAGAAATGATAATTTTAGGGTTTGCTTTTTTGAGGTTCTGATTTAAGGCGATCAACTCATAGGTTTACCTATAGCCCAGCGGACGGTTACGGCGAGTGAGACATTTAAGAGGAGAATTAAGCTGGTACCTACAGAATTAAGCTCGCAACTGTAACTGGGTCCTCTTACAATTACGAGATGAATGGGTAGGACTCTTGGCCACTATCCAACATATAATACCGTACCAATGTAAGAAACCACCTGAAATTTTCAAGATGACAAAAGAACGCACCCAACACTGTAGTGTTGTTAACAAAGAAACGCACCTAACATTACTGTTTAGATTAAATGACCTAATGTTGCCACTTTCAGAGACCAAACACACACTGACACACATAAACGACTATATGTTTTTTAAATGGTAACCCCAATAATTAAGCAGATAGCAGAAGTTATTTGTGAAGCATGATCGTCTTTGGTTATGTGCACATCCTTGTGTACAAAAGGTCGTGCAGAGAAGTATATAAAGAACAGAATACCTTTAAGCTGTCATGAAAAAGTTAAAAGTCTAAAAAAAAAAAGCACTTCTTTTTTAAAATTTCCAGTGCATCCATCTCGATCTCACTTCAACCTTGGTAGAGTAAAACGTAAATAGAGTACATGTAGAGATTAAACCACTGGCCTCCTACCGGCTGCTGGCTCAACATGCAGTTGCATTACACACCTCAGAGAATAATAGTCTTTCACTGTCACTTATGTTAATCTGCACTGGATGGTTAATTTGATTCGCCCAGCCAATTTCGAGATGCCACATAGCATTTGCTATTTATTTTTTACTATTAAATCAATTTTAAATATTTTTAAAATATTTATAAGAATACTTTTTTGTGGATTGGATTCAGTTGAAATTCTTACAAACACTGGCTTTTAATGTTTTGTGATTCTAGAATAAGTAGTACCAACATATCCAACAAAATGCACCCAAAATTTAACCCCATTTTGCAGTGCTACGAACCTGTAGAACTCGCCATCGAACGAACCAAAGTTGTATCTGCGCACCAATTTTAGAGCCAGTGTAGCATTAACGACAGGATAAATCGTATCTCCTAGAGGGCGAACATCAATGGCGGATATGAAAGGGTCACGCTCATTTGTCTTGCACAGGCAAAGCGTCAGGTAGCTCCTTGTCGCCTTCACTATGAACTCGTACATCACCGAATCATTGACGGTGTGCACAAAGGTGTTCTCCAGGTACAAGTCAAACTGAGGAAACGAATTCAACCCATCAAAATTCCCATACAAGAATTGAGGGCGAATCAAATACTTGGACCCGGGAGTGACTGGCTGCAGCGTGTAACAGTTTCTGTTTCCCTTTGGGAAGGTCCTAAGTCTCAACAGGTAATTCACCCCTTTACTAATATTACTGTATGCGAAACTCTTACTTTCGCCAAATTTCATAAGTTTGGAATCGGAGAAGTATGTGATATTACATCCCGGCTGCACAAAACTTTCTACTTGGCCCCCACAGTCAACACTTATGAATCCTGCAAAAAAAAATTTAATTAGTTTCAGTAACTGTCGAGACGAAATAAAAAATTAGAAAGCAAAAGCAAGATATTAGATACTCTCATTTTTTTTTATTTCCTTCCCCGCTATCGGGATCAAGCATCTGAAAATGGATTTTATTCCAATCAGATAAGCGAGCGAAGCATTTTGTAGTGCGGGAGAAGTACCCACGTGCTAAAGACTATTCACCGGTATTGGACCCCAATGCATTAGATTCGTTTAGCCGCGTATTCAACTTACTGTAATTTTGTGGACCTGTTCAGGTTATGACCCGATGGTAGTATATTGGATATGGATTGATGGATTCGTTTGTATCAGGATTTGAATAGGGTAGGCTCCATTCATACCCCTTGCAAAGGCCCTACGTAATACCTAACAGTTCTAATTCGGGGAACTGTTGTCTGTCCCCAGAAATGTGCAGGTGAATGGTCAGCCATTGATGGAGCTCCATGCCTACATGCTTTCAAATTCAGACATATATAACTTATCGTTTCCAATTCAGATATTGATCATATGGCTTAGGATAATTCGAATTGGGTAATTCTCAAAGGACTAAAAAAGAAATCTTTTAAAAGAATCCTTAAATTATTATCTATTGACCGGTCTATAACCCTTTTTTTGTCTGGTCTGGAATACATTTCCAGCCGCCACCAGATTTTTAAGAAATCAAATATATGAAAATTTTAAAAAATTAATTTAACCCATATACATAATTTGAAAAATTATATTTTTGATCATGTTAAAATTTTGAAACTATACTTCATACCAAAAAATTCTTAACTCTACTCCGGGTTTGTTGGGCCCTCACGCACACACACACACATAAGAGTTATTCCTTTAAATATTTGTTTTTAGTAAGAACAATTGCAAAATGACCTGTACTTATTAACATATGCTACAACACCAAAATTCATTGCAGTATATATATATATATATATATATATATATATATATATATATATATATATATATATATGTGGCTCGTTCGCATTGGCAGGAGACTAGGAGTTTTTGGTTTCCATGGAGTAGATGAAATCATGAAAGGGGAAAACGGTTCCCATGGAACAGGAGAAACGGAAATTGGTGGCTTCGGCTCACTCACCCAAAAAGTTCAGGAAAATATCGTCAAATTTGAAAAAATTTTAAAAGTAAAATTCCGAAAAACAAGAGAATAAAAATACAGCGATAAAAAGTATGAAAAAGCGGCAAAAAACATGAAAATACATCCTAAAAAACGTGTTTTTTTTAGTTTTCTCAATTTGGCGTGTTTTTCAAAAAAGACGAGTCTTCGTACAATTTTGTTTTCGGCTGACCTATTTTCAAAATATAAAACTGACATTTAAAAAAAAAAAAGATTTTCTGTGACGATGGCTGAAACACCATGACTGTTGGGTTTTAAAGGTGCGAGATAATACCCGTAACCTAACGAACTTTTAGAACATGGATTTGGATTAAGACATGAACCAGGATAATCTGCTTTAAATTATATGTTACAAGGCTTGCTATTCTCAATTTAAATTTACATAATAACAACATGGAAATGAATTCACACGATTTTCAGCCGTTATTCTCCTCACCGAAACTGCCAGTGGTAATCCATATGCAATTACAAGTAAGAATAAGATGGTGACAAGATGTCAACGAAAATTACAAAAGAAAAGCAAAATACATTGGGGAGAGAGAAGAGACTGCAGCAACTATATATTAACGAAGTAGGAGTATTTTCAATCTTGAGGTTTGAAGGAAGAGTACCGGAGGGCTGCCCCAAGGCAAGAGACAGATGGAGTAGTATTTCCAACAACAAGAAGCCAAAGATGAGAATGCGCAGAGTGCTCATCTCCCGCGAAATCGGTGTCTCACATACAATACAATGGAAATCAATGAAGGAGAAGGGCAAATTATAGTCTGTGCAGCTTACCCTTTCCCCGGGTCGTCCCATCCCCCTTTGAAATGCACTTGCCAATTCTCTCACGTCAATCAACATGACGAGAATAAATTCGACGTACCAAACTAGGAGAATAATTGAGTCAACAAAAAACCTGCAATGCTTGTGTGGATTGAAGAGGCTGACAGAAACTATAGGGAAGCATAACAATAAATTAGCAAGACCCGGCAAGGGAAAAAAATTAAGTCAATCTTATTCTTTTCAGCTTCTTTATTTTTTAAAAGCATCCAAAACCTACATTGCGTGAATGGAAGAGCGTGAGTCACCATGCGCAAGAAATGGCCAATGCAAAAATGTCCGAATAAATAAAAAATCGAAAGATAAAATAGCGAAGCCTGACTCCAGTTAATTTTTTAATTCTCTGCTGGTTCCACTCCCCCCCCCCCCCCCCCCCCCCCCTAATCAATCGAGCAATTAAAATTGGTTTTTATCCGGATTCAGATCAGGATCTCATCTAGATGCAATTTTACTTGAAAAGTGCACGTTCTCCTGACTTTTCTCAAATCTAGTGCGTATTTTACGGCAAAAAACTTCTCATCCAATTACTCGATCGGCATTTTATTACCAGAGTTGTGCATGCTACCTCCAGGAATGCGCACGCGAATGATGAGCAAACGTAGAGTTGCATGCTTTTAAAATTCAGATATGATAGCACCTTCATGTTTTCAAATTCAGATATGTTCTCAGTTCAGGATCAACGTCCTAAAAATCCAAAAGCAAAAGGAGGCCCAAATGCCCCTCCTGGAATAACGAAATGGAAGAGTACCTGAGGGCTGCTTCATGGCGAGGGAGAGATGCAGTACTATTTCCCACAACAAGGAGCCCAGGATCACAGTGCGCAGAGTGCTCATCTTCCCCCGAGTTTCTGCAGAACCCGATGCCTAACATACAACGGAGGCCATATATGCTCCCTCTAGCTTACTCTTTTCCAGGGTCCCATTTCCCTTTGTACATTTTGTTGTCAATTCTTTCACGCCTGTAAACAATCGTCCAACACTCAAATCAGTCTTTCCGTTTCTTATTTTTTCCATTTTGCAATCATCCATAACGTTTGTAAAAGATGTCCTGCTCAACCACTTTTTCCATATCTTGCACGTTTTCTGCTATATCTATAAGAACGGAATGATATCTTTTGGATTTTTGCTGCATTCTTGCGCTTCTTATGTGCTTTCGCTAATTTATTAAAAGGTTTGTTAGGATCTCCAGCAATTGATCAAAGTAACAAGCGGCAGAGATTTGGGTGGAAAAAGCAAATCCGAATCATTGAAACTGCCGGCGACAACTATGGGTTGCAGAGATTTTGGGCATAAATTTCTTTTCTGTTTTGGTTAGATTTCAAGGACAGCTGGTTGAAGAGTCGACATCTATGTTACACAATGAGTTACCGTATGTTAATAAACGCAATGAAGATTTGCCTTTGTTATAAAATAATTGGAGGAGGAAGGATGAAAACATTTATTTTCCATGGTTGGTGACTTTATGTTTCAAGGTGTTCGCCCGAGTTTCTTTTTAGCATCTCTCGGACTCTCCCTGGCCAAACTCTCGTTCCGCAAGAGTTGGGGGTTTTAAATTTTGGGAAGGAGGATGTCCTCCATTGATTTCTTGTCTTAGATTAGTGGAAGCATCTATGGTTTGCAGTTGCTTATGTTTCTCTGTTCAATGAATGGAATTTGCAGCTGATCATTTTATTACAGGTGTTTTACTGCCCCTTGGTGAATTGTTTGGTTATGCCGTGGGATGATAGGGAAAGGACCAGCATTATAAGGGTAATATTATAGCACCCTTCTCTTTCCCTGAATTTTAAGGGATGATTGCTGGTGCACGCTCCTTGGTTATATGTATTGTGGTCAAGTAGTACTGGGTCGGAATTGGACAAGAATACTCCGTCATTTTCTTTATAATTGATCAATTTTTCGTTTGTAAAAGAATAAGGATTGATGGGGTTAATATATATATATATATATATATATATATATATATATATATATATATATATATATATATATATATATATATATATAGTAAGATAGTGGGTGGGCGGGAAGCTTTCACCCACCTTCCACACTTAATATAAATATATATAGTGGGCGGGTGGGAAGATTTCACGTTTCACCCACCTTCCACACTTGCTATATAAAAACCATCCTATCTGTGTTGCTCGGACAGTTCATATGTTATAAGCACTTTTATGTATTTCTTTGTTTCCATTTTGAACCTTTTCAAGGAAAGGGGAGGAAGCGTCGATGAACACATCACCCCTTTTCCATCCCTTCCTTCCCTCTCTATCGAGATCTCTCTCTCTCTTTCTCTCTAAGTTGGACGGAGAAGGTCGGATGGTGTTGGAATCCAGCAGAATAGAGTTCGGAATCGTGAAGAATAGAAAATGCCATTCCATGGCGTCCCGTTTTCCTTAAAAAATTAGATATTTTAAAGCTTAAATGGTGATTCTTTACACTATTTTATGGATTTTCAAACTAAAAACTGGCAGCAATTTTGGGTGGCAAAGCAATCTGAACCATTGAAACCGCGGGCGACAACTATGGATTTTCAGAGATTTTTGGGCATCAATTGCTTTTGTATTTTGGTAAGAATTTCAAGTTTTTTCTTGGTAGAATTTCACAAGTGACTAAAGTCCAAAAGTTGCTTGACTAAAGTCGCGCGACACTTCAAGCTTTTGTATTTCGCGCTGTTTGACTAAAGTCCGTATGCTTCTATGCCTTACAAGAGCTCCAATTTACAATGGTTGAACTTCCGACATTATTTATTTAGAGTAGAAGCATTTTGCACAAATATCAAAGCATCATTATAAAATA
This sequence comes from Nymphaea thermarum, assembly GCA_011799765.1. Classification (NCBI taxonomy): domain Eukaryota; kingdom Viridiplantae; phylum Streptophyta; class Magnoliopsida; order Nymphaeales; family Nymphaeaceae; genus Nymphaea; species Nymphaea thermarum. Next base: position 214,954 of record JAANDH010000205.1, on the reverse strand, counting down.
TTTAACATAATTATAATTAAAACGTGCAGTAAGTCAAATGACTTACAAGTAGATGGGAATCCGTCTTCACCAAAACCTAGGTTTGACACCAATTACGGAAAAGCTCAAGACCTCGAAACTATATCGCGTTCAATTGATACCTTTATAACAATAATATACATATATAGAAAATGAGTAGGATCGATCCGTTAACTAATTCATTCACTCATATATTTTGAATTTCGTAGCTTGATGAAACTTTCGTATCAAAATACACAAGATGATAAACGTGAATCTATTTTTTGAACAAAATGGAAATAATTTCTTTAGCCAAAAGTTCAGGTCATAGATTCTTAATCTTCTATACAATTTTATCTACACCTTAGCATGTCCTTTCTCCAACAGTTTTATATCAATTAATTTATATCAATTAATTTAGTCGAAAGAAAGTAGGGCCCTATTAAATTCTCAGCTACCACCAACGAACGATGGGGGATGGGCTTACACAGTAAAATTTCCTATGTCACAAGAAAACGTAAATATCGACCCATTAAGGCCCACTCTTTCGCTGGGTTTTAAGCCGATATAATAATCCTTCTTATCAAGGTACAAGGAATTTCACAAACTACACCTTTTTTTATGCCATAAAGTAGGGCTGGGCAACGGGCCCGGCCAGCGGAGGGGGCCGGCCCATCCCGATTCGATTAGTTAAGGATTAAAAAATATATATTTATTAATTTTTTATTTTAATAATATATGTTTGTTATTAATAAATATATTTTATATTTAAAAATATTTTATAATTTAAAAAATATTTAATTTATTATAACCGGACTGGCCCACCTCTAAGTATAGTCAACTATCACAATGCGCCGAGAAATTTTTGTCATGTTTGTTTATCCAAAACTTAGTAAAAAAAAAAAAAATCGTTTAGAGGTCCCCCTAGTTAGAATCAAAATTCATAGCAAAGGTCGAGAAAACTAATCTTCCGTAAACAAAAATAAAAATGAAAAAACAAAGTCGATTGATACTTAAGAGCGTGCATGTATATTAGCATGAGTCAGAAATTTATGAGAGGAAGGAACATAAGACGGCCTGTGAAGTGTTATATTTGACTTAAAGGGAAGGCAGATTAATGACTAAATCTTTGATTTAATTGGTCTCTAATAAACACGTCCCTCATGGATTGGCTAGTCCTACGAGGCCAAAACACTCTTCCATGACAACTAAAATTTGAAGTGATAATAGACTCATCATCGGGAAGAAAAACATTGTTATTTTTGTTGATTGGTATTGATTTGCAGGCAGTATTCCGTCTTGGCAAGCAAAGCTATAATAAAATGCATCAAGCAACATAATGATATTGAAATATGTAGTATTTGGAATGCAAACTCATATCCTGCAACAGAGCTATTTCGTTTTACACTAAACGGGACAGATGATGACTTTCTATGGACGACAAAGCTAGGAGAGGAATCCATGAACTTTGACTCAACATTTGTTCTCTCAGACATTTATTACAAACTTAACATTAAATCAGTGAAGAAAACCTGAAAAGGAAACAGTGAAGAATCAAGGATGAACACAACGCAAAATGAAAGGAAGGAGACTGCCTTCTATCTTGCCGATGGAGCAGCATAAATAACACTAGTTTCACCATCCGTTCCAGAGTTAAGAGCATATGCACCTCTCAGAGGTTCAGATGGTGATCCAAGCTCCGAAAAGGCTGTGAGCGAACCTGATTCAATGACTTCCTTCAAAATGCTAACTACTGTGCTCATGGCGGGTCTTTCTGCAGCTTTTAAGGTTGCGCATTCCAGTGCTATCTCTGCCACCTGCCACATTGACCTCGCATCATAAGCACCACAAAACCTTCCATCTGCAACACTTGCAAGATCCCCTCTCAGCAGCTTTGGTTGAACCTATTCCAAAGAAGAAACATGAACAATTTGCACAAAATTTACTCACTGCTGGCACAAAAGACAAACAAATTTCAACATGGCAACGCTGGACACTATCTAAATTAGAGGTTGCAAGTCCATACATACTTTTTGATATGTTAGATTGCTAGCTATATGCACGTTCTAGACTTGGAGTTGATATCTCATATTCACAATTAGTGACAACCTTGCAAATTGGTCTGACAACATCACACATGCAGGAAGAATTACCAAATATGAAAACGGACAAATTTATTCATAAAAACGATATTTTTGTTCAAATTGTACACCAATGCTTTTGAACCGGCAGTGGCATGCTTGGTTGGCACTTCAACCATGTGAACCCTAAACCATTTTACAAGTTTGGTTTTGTCATAGTGTCCTCTTTAAACTAGACAGAAGATTAGGACTCTAACATGGTTTTAGCATTAGAACGGACGTTTGTCCTTAGTACTTATGGACCCAACAACACAGTCTCTGAAGGACCAAAGAGACGGTAATTCATTATTGACCAGTACCACGTTCTCAATCTTGACTCTTTATGCAGAGAAAAAACAACAGACATGTATTGCAGATAAATAATTGAAAAATGATTTCCAAATTATTGAACTAATAAGTGATTACTGCTAAAAGCATCCATACCCAATTAACAATATGAACCCTTCCTCCTGATGGTTCGATAATAATTGGTTGCAACCCAGATATCAGTTCAAGAAGAACAATCCCGAAGCTGAAGACATCACTCTTTTCATTAAGACGATTTGTCGAGTAATATCTGTCACACAAAAAAAAAAATCAATTTGGTATATCAGCAAACTTATATTACTGGAACATGAAAGCAACATTATGCTAGAATTGACTCCAGGACTCATCCATTCGACCTAAGACAAATGGGCAACATTTAAGCTTCACCAAGTTTTCTTGCTCGGCTAATGATTGTCTGCTTAGTGCTTAGGCTCCAGATGATTCTTCGTCTTGTGCCCCAGTTCTGTTCAAATTATCATGACTCATCCAACTATAAATATTACAAAATCCAACCAAAAGCAACCAAACTATGTTAAGATGCTACTGTAACAGTCCAAAAGTTTAATCTCACATCTAAGATTTGTAAGTCTTAGGGATTTATAAAGGCAGTTGTTAAGTGATTAGTTGTCTCTTTCTTTTTTCCGGCTTAAAACAAAAACTGTGAGGAAATCGGTAGGGATCCATCAGCCGGGTCATTACAATAATAAAATTTTACAACTCCCTAGAAATGCACTGCAATAACTAAAGTGGTGCTGGATGGTGTAGAGAAGCAAACTCACTCTGGATCCAAATATCCAGGAGTACCAACAACCTTGGTGGATATGTGGGTAACACCGTCCTGAAAACCGGTCTTGGACACGCCAAAATCTGCAATCTTAGCCTCGAGCTTCTCGTTTAGGAGTATATTGGCACTCTTCACATCTCTGTGAATAATTCCAGGATTGCAACTATAATGTAGGTAATCGAGACCTGAAATTCAGAATAAGCTTGATGTTGAAGAATCATGTTGGGGGACAAAATGCACAGCTAAGAGGGACCGACCTTGTGCAGCACCGAAAGCCACCTTAAGCCTCCGATTCCAATCCAAACTCAGCTCAGAGCGGCCTGAATATTTAAGAAGAAATGTCATTTCCAATTTTGGGTGTTTGTCTTCAGTATTATATTCCTGACATTTTTTTTTAACAATTGGCAAAATGATCTCCAACTGATAATTTACCATCCCATTCAGTAAATTAGTCTGAAATAAATTCCAATAAGGAATTCGCATAGCGGCCTCATCTAGTAAAAAAAAGAACTCAGTTTCTCTAGTTAGGTTCTAGCACTTATCTGGTTTTATGTGATATAGCAGTTTCAACATTGAAATTTGAAAGTTTTTCATATTTTTCACTAATGAAGGCATGTTTTTTACTAATGGGACAATTTTTTGCTTAATTAGCAGATATCCGGAACAAGAAGATAGCGAGTATTTGATACGTTTGTTTAAACTTTAAATGAAACCTTAAGGTTATTAGCCTAATTAGGCCATAGTATTATGTGAAGGATTACAAGATGCGACATGAAAAACATGTTGTACAATAATAACATATAACTATAAAAGCTACTGTGCCCATATGGGCAAGAAAAGAAGACCCAAACAATAACAATAATGCTGCTGATTGAATGACAATGGCTGACTTGCGATTCTGGTCTAACAGGTCTTGTGACAGCGCATGGAAAGTACAAGTGCTGTTCTTTTCGTTGTGAGCTTCCAAATTTTCCAAAATGATTTTAAGACTAGATTGGCAGTGCAAGCATCTTCTGATGAAATGTAATACATTCTCATATTTGCCGATATACAAATAATGAAAATCCTAGGGAAAAAAAGGTAAACGTTCCATAAATTCAAAGAAAAAAGGCGAAGCATCTGCTACTGAAAACATACACTATTTCACTAAAAAGGTCAAGATTGACCGCTTAAATTATTTTATATAAATAAATGAGTATTAAAGCAGATAAGTCGTTATTATGTGTGACTTACACTTCATGTAGTCTTGAAATAGTTTAATGGTCATAAAACTTGTTTTTTTCTTTTTTGCTTTTACACAAAAGGCCATGAAACATTTAATTTTCTTGCATGAAAATCAACCTCAATTTTTACTTTTTTTTTTAATTTAAATGTGTAAAGTTCCTTTCTTGAAGAACTTAATATGAAGCGGAAAGAAATTGCTTTCAATTTAAAAAACAAAAATCAAAAGACCTCTTTATATCACTTCCATGTGTACTTCTGAAAGTGTAATAAGGGACACTCTTTCTCGTAGTGTACAACCCATGACATGAGGGTAATGACGAAGCTAGTGAGGTAAAACTGAAGCACCTCAATTGCTTGTTGAAACGTATAAGACAGCTAGTGAAAGAAAGCCGAGACACGTCTTATTGCTGGTTGAAACAAAGTGATGAGGGATATATTTAAAAGCATAATAAATAAACATAGTTGCAGCTTCGAAATAAGTTTCAGGAATCTATTGTATTTCTTTTTCATTTGGATCCAACAATGTTATCTGAATTCAAGTACTCCCTATCCAATTAATTGATATCTAATGAGGACTGTGTAGGACATGACTGCAACCTATATGAATGCAACTTATTTACATCCCCAGTTATGTAATATAGCTGCGGACCCGTGGACCTTAGGCATTACCTTGCACAATAAAACTAATGTAAGTGACTACAGTTTTGTCCTATCCAAAAAATCAAAAATTAGAAGATGAGCAAGTACGTCCTCCCATCAGAGGATTTTGTTATTTCAATTGAAACATATCACTCAAAACCTTTCTTAAACGAACAAAACACAAAAAAATTGTTGTCATCGCTCAGACCATTATCAACTTGAGTTCAGTGAACTTTGCTACAGCACGCATCGAAGCACGTGATATATATATGTCATAGGGTTCCTATAAACAAAATTTCACAGTAATTTGTACATGCATTGGGAACCAATCTAGAATAGCATGTCCTCCCTATCGGAAAAGGCAGTTTTATGGTATACCTCTATCAGAGCCCCAGTTTCCATGGAGTCGAGATTAGCTCACACTTAACTGCACAATGGGGCTCTTCCACATAAACATATTGGAGATTGATCAAATTTAGGATAAGAAGTACCTGACAAAATGTCCCGGAGGTTTCCTCTAGAAATGTATTCGTAAATCAAGATCATATGTTCTGCCTCATCACAGTATCCAATCAATGATACCAGATTTTTGTGGTGAATCCTTGAAAGAAGAATCACCTAGAAGAGAAAATATACTGATCTTAGTTTCTCACATTAGAACTTCACAAAGATATCGTAAAAGATTAATACATACTTCACCCACCTCGGTTTGGAATTCTTGAGATCCTTGGCCTGACTTAGTAGAAAGTATTTTCACAGCCACATTTTGTCCACTCTCTAAACGCCCATGGAACACAGGACCATAACCTCCTTCACCAATTTTTCTACTGAAATTATCGGTAACCTTCATCACTTCCTCATAAGTGAATGCCTGACAACCATTTGGTTGCTTATCTAGCGTAATTAAAAACAAATAATCGTTAACACACACATGTTAGTGACACACTACATGATGCCCTTTTGGAAACTTAAAATAATGCACAAAAAAATGCTCAAAAGGAAGAACCATATTGTACAAACTCAAGATACAATAATTACTTGGACGTTTTCTTCTCTTCATCACCAAAGAAACAGCCAGCCCAAACACAAGCACTACAAGCACGGCAGCAGTAACTGATATTCCAATAATTACTCCAACCACGCCGTTTCTTTTAGATGAACTGCAACTGTTTGATAAGGAAAGCTTCTTATTTCCAGAAACGCTACAAACGAAGAAGAAAATCCGATTAATTTATTTGCGAGATTTTCTACAATAGTTTCGTTGTGTAATACTTGCACAAACGGAAATTGAGTTGCAATCTTGACCCTCAATATTCAATTAGAACATATGAAAGAAGTTGTATGGTACAAGAGGACCAAGGATCAAGACAAGTCAAATGACCAGACGATGGAACTGGAACACTGCTTCAAAATTTAGAAACAGAAGATGCACGAAAGCAAGAAGCGGACTAACAATAGCTAGTCAATGAATAGAAGAAGTGATAATTTTACATATTGGGAACTAATAAATGCATCCACTCACTTGGAGTTGGATCAGGAATGTTTATCCTCAGATAAATTACTTGCTATAAATATTTTCCTATAGGCTTTATCTGATTCTTCAGATGCAAGTGTTATTTCATCTCAGGCAATCGCTAGTCGGATAATTGATTTGGAGAACTGGACAATCAGTTATACCAAATTTATAACTATACAATGGAGACTTGAAAGCAACTTTCTACAACAATAGTAACTATTTGCGTAGTTTCAAGAGAGAACAACCTCAATGTGAGGCTTCCGTTTTCCTTCTTGCTGAGAAGATCATCAGGCACGCAACCACCAAGATCATTGTCTGACAAATCCCTTTATATAAAGATTGCAACATGGATGAATTAATAACTATCGAACTATATTCAAATATTGTATCCAAAAAAGGAGGAGAAAAAAAGGAAAACTTACAACATCTTGAGTTGGATTAGATTAATAGCAAGAAAGTTGGGTATATTGCCTGTTAGATTGTTGCCTGATAAATTTCTAGGAACAAAACAAGCAACCAACATTTTTGCATTTAGATGTCATATGGAAATATCTAGAATATCGGTAGTGCATTTGCTTTACTCACAAGCTAACAATGGAAGAAAAGTTTGCTAAACTTGTGGGGATTTCACCACTTAGTCCACTGTATGATAAATCCCTGCAGAAGTTATATGTACCATCTGAGCACCTTGCTAGATAAGCAATGGCATTTTGCATGACTAAAATTATTCAAGTGTAGGCAGGCTTACAATGAGATAACCCTTGGGGATAAACTGTCATTGCTGCAAACCAGGCCTTCCCATGTGTAGTTTAGAGGTAGACAAGGATCCCCTGTCCAGGCCTTAGATATCTGATACTTGTCCCTAATATCCACCAATGAGCTGGCTGCATAGAAAAAGTGGGAAAACTTCTAATTAGTACAACGACACAAAAAAATCATTAGTTTTTAGTCCTACTTTGAAGTTTTTCCCTCAATAATCCACAGATTAAGCTATTAATGTTCCTTTTGCTCTCAATGCTGAACCCATTCAGTATGTTCCCTCGAGGCTGTTTGGGAATAGGAACATTATGTTACTGTTCCATGTATCTAACCCAAACATTGGTGAGATTCATTGGACATTTTTCATGAATCTGCCTTACTTTTGAGGTAAAAGCATGGAAGACAAACCCAAACATTGGTGAGATTCATTGGACATTTTTCATGAATCTGCCTTACTTTTGAGGTAAAAGCATGGAAGACAAATTAACCCGCAGTATACTCTTAATTATGTCTGTAACAGAGGTAGCTGCACGTACGCCAGATATTTTAGCATTATTGCTGATGCAAAAGGCTTGAGCCAAGACCTGTTTTCTCGTGAAGGGGAAAAAAATGGGTGCAGACAATTGGATTGATAGGAAAAGCCTCACTGACCATCTGCATCATCGGTTGCAGAACCGGACAACTGCAGAACGGCATAAAGTTCCATCGCGTTTACGATTGGTGAAAGTGTAGAGCGTTCCGTTGGATTATACTCCACAAGGTTGTTCTGCGATCGGTGGGTGCTTGTGGAACATAGGGTTGTGGCACTCAGATACAAAGGGCTGAAGGCACCATGCCATAGTTTGGAATCCACCGTGATGTTGAATTCTCTGGTCTCGTTGGGCTCCAGTTTTTTGAGTTCTGCACAATGTATGCACATGAATAAGTCGGCATCTTGCGGGATACTTGTTGAACTCCATTGTATTCCAACTTTGGGGTCTGAATTGATATCAGCAGTCTGCATCACGACCGATGGTGGCACATATTGATCATCTGTTGACGAAACAGATTCTGAGATGAAGGATGAGGTAAGATTTTGTGTGGTATTGATAGAACCCAAACCGTTCGATACTGGGGACCACCAGAAGCGATCCAAAGTATCATCCGGGAACCTGGATGCAAACCATACATTTTAAAGACAGACATGAGAATATATATATATATCCATACATAAGATGTTCATGGGTACGTTTTTTTCAAAGAAAACATTAACTAGTAGGCATTCAGGGACATCTACTATCGGAAATAAACTTAACAAAGAAAATAAAGTGTTTCCCTTCCGTATTAGAAAGGTTGCGTTCGTTCTTTAGACTAAAACATATGTGTTGGACCACATTAGCTATTAATTTATATGCAAGGTTAGAAGAAGCAGGCTTTCACGCATGAAGCTGTGTAGGCTCGCTAATTACTGTAGGCAGCCTGTTCGGGAGGTCAACATATATAACCCTGGTTCCGCCAGTTTTCACCAGCTTGGATGCTCAGTCAGAAGATACCAAAGATGGATATACAACCTAAGCTAGTCAGTTTGGTTGCTGACTTGTATGACCATGGTCGGGTGTTCGGAATGATGAAAAATGTTCTGAAAAAAAAAAAAAGAAACAAAAAGACAAGTTCGCTTCTTATATGGACAAAATTAATGGGAAAATGAAAAGTCTGTTTTCTCATTTCATCCTCAAAAGAAAGGAGAAAACTATGGTGCATGCTGTGAGGCCACGAACACAACGTCGTGTGTTTAAGAACATGCATGAAGTGATATTAGCTTCACTTGTACACAATTATTTGTCCCGCATTTGACGGTTCATGATGTAAGAATGTTGGTGGGCGGGAGGTAACGGTCATAGTATGACCACGCTTAGGGCACACCATTCAGCCCCATCTTAAAATAAAACACTTAAATATATAAGACAGCCGCTCATGTATAAAGGATGGAGAGTTTTGATTTAAAATTTGAAGGAAACTATTACAAAAAAATGCGTATCCAACATTTCAGTAAATAACAAATAATAAAAATTCATTCACCATTTGGTAGAAATTAATTAAAGAACTGCCAAAAATATGTATACAATAAAAAAGTACCATTTTTAAAGACAAAATATCTTTTCTCAACCAAGGGATGAATAGTCGGGATACATTTTTGTGAACGTTAGGACTGTTTACGAGCCAAACTGGGCCAGCGAACTCTGTTCGAATGTCAAAACGCAGAGCGCAAGCTCAGCTCGAACTTGAATCGAGCTTGAGTTGTCTAATCCAAGCTTGCCCAGGCACTTAAAGCTCAAGCCAAGCTTCAGTTTGAACATAGCGGAGTTAGTTTGAACATAGCGGAGCCATTGATTTTAACCAGATTCCCACTCGACTCTAAACCTAGCCCTTACTAGCCATAAGAAAGCCCATTGGAATTATCTTTTTAATAAGAAGTTCCACTTCTTTATTTAGCTATATTTATTTCTTAACTCAAAATAAATGGGTGTGGAGCTCCAGTTCATATTGGAGCTCGAGTTGCTTGACTCCTTTATCAACCATATTCATTTTATTCCAAAAACTAATACTTTCTAATGGTTGTAGGCTCTTCAAAAGTTTCTCTTAAAAGTTGAACATCTATTTTTATAAACTCTTTCGGTTAAGTGGTGATTTTTTATTTGCCCAAATGCTATATTTTTTAAATAACTTTTTGAGAAGAAAAAAAAAAAGTTCTTTACCTAAAGGCCTAAATTTTTGCTATAATCTAAATTACAAGTCACACACTATATGTACAGTGTACTGTATGTTTATGGTGTGTCTGGTCTGAACAGTGTTCACTTACATGTTTGACCTCTAGAGAGCCTTGTGAGGGGTCTTTCTAGAATTTTGAAACAACATAACTGTTTGGTTATTTCACAAAAACCTATATTTTTGCCCTTATAATGATCATGCTACTTTCTCCACTTTACTCTTGAGCTCGAAAGGTACATCACCATGGCACGTAGTTGGAACCTCTTCGTGTGGTTATGTTTGATGGTTTAGAATTTTATGTTTGAAGCACATTAAAAGGCGTATTTTGGAAATAGTTTAAACAAATTGAGGATTTCAATAGCAAGAATTTATATGTTAAAAACTATGAATTTAAGGTCGGATGGAGGAGGGTCCAAATTTAAAATTATGAATTTGAAATCGTAAAAACCGGAGAGACTTACAACTCACCATCTAAAAACCCGAGGCTTCCCCCATTCCCCTTTCTATAGATTTTGGGACTGTGTTAGCATCATTAATGACAATAGTACAACCTTCAATTTAAATATTGTGTCTAGCTATTTAAGACACTAAAGATATAGTGCACATGAGAATCCAAACAAAGACACACCTCTTTGTTAACATACTTCTTGGAAAGGTTGGAGGCCTCCTCAAAATTTAATATTGCGGTTGACAAGATATGAACCCACTTTAGAGGGATGGCAAAAGTCATATATCAGAGGTTGGCAAAAAAAGAGAGAACCTTATATCTATTGTAATGTTAAAGGAGGTTGAGCCTCCATATTCTTTTATATTTAAGTTTAAATTTTCATACAGAGAATAAAAAAAATAAAATAAAGAATTAATAGTTCTCATTGAAGTGGGCCACAATTGATTGATTCGAATCGGATTACTGGCGGATTGATTAAATTTACCAGCCAAGGTGTGACGATTGATTTGTTCTTCATTTTTATTCTATTATTTGAAAATTGTTCTTTTAATTATTTTGTGAATGTACATACACACACAGCGTATACGCATATTTCAGGATTCTACTTAAAACGTGCACGTATATTTCATGATTATACTTAATTTCAGGTTTTAAAAAATCTCGATCTCATGTTTTGTGATCTCAAATTAAGTTGATCGAAGAGATGCTACTAAATTCACCCAAAAGTCAACATCATTTTGCAAAACTACCAACCTGTACCAGTTGCCATCCCGTCTTCCAAAATTGTTTCTTTCCAGATTCTTCAGGGCCAGTGTGGCATTAACAACAGGATAGATGGCATCGGGCATGGGGCGAAGGTCAATGGCTGATATGAAAGGGTCACGCTCGTTTGTCTTGCAAAGGCAAAGCGTCAGGTAGCTCCTTGTTGCCTTCACTATGAACTCGTAGGTCTGCCAATCTGATACCGAGGCATTGATCGTCTGCGCAAATGTGTTCTCGAGGTACAAATCAAACTGAGGGAACGAATTCAATCCATCGAAATTCCCATACAAGAAATTAGGCCGAATCAAATACTTGGATCCGGGAGTGACGGGCTGCAACTTGTAACAAGTCATGTTTCCCTTTGGGAAGGTCCTCACCTTCCGGAGGTACTTCGGCCAGTTATTATCATCAATATAACGGGAGTCGGGACTCTTAATTTCACCAAATTCCATCAGCTTGGAATCGGAAAAGTATGTGACATCAGTACTATCGGGATACACATAACTTTCTTCCGGGCTCCCGCAGTCAATACTTATGAATCCTGCACAAATTTCGATTAGTTGCCTTCGGACAAATCGGAAATCGAAAAAGATAAAATAGAGGAAGCCTGACTCCCATTAACTTTTTTAATTCTCTGCTAGCTCCACTTCCCCCCCTTAATCAATCGAGCATTGAAGATTGGTTTTTATCCGGATTCAGATCAGGATCTCATGCAGATGCAATTTTACTGGAAAAAATGCATGTTCTTGTGACTTTTCTCAAATTTAGTATGTGTTTTACGCCATTTGATCCGTTGGACATAGGAGTTTTGGAGTCCGAAAGCCGTAACTACAATTATTAGCTCCGTCTGTTCAAGTTAGTATATGGTGGAAGTATATTTGATTTGGATTCAGTTCAGACATGTCGATTTATTTAATTCTGATAGGCTGCATTTCTAACCCCGGCGAGGCCCTATGCAGTACTTCTGATCGTCCATCTTAACATTTCTGATATGGGTATTGTGTCTATGTCCAGAATGTGCTGGTGAATGGTCAACCATTGTGCAGTGTGCATGCTTTCAAATTGAGGTGCATAGAATGGCACCCTTACGGTTTCAAATTCAGATATTGACTATATGCCTTTGAATCATTTGATTTTAAGTTTTAAATGATACATATTTTAACAAGTTTTAGCGTCCTGGATTCAAATTTACACTGCACCAACATGGAAATGAACATAAGATGCATCAACGTTGCTATTGCCAAAAAAAATTAGTTACAAAGCAACAGAATCATAAACAGAACATGGTCTAGTAACTCTTGCCACCAAAAATAGGATGCAGCAACGTAACAAGTTAGCTAGGCTGTATAACTTAAAGAACGGCAATCCTAGATCCGTTTATTTTAACCCCTCCGCAAGTGACATCATTTCTTGCACCCCACCACCATCTGGTCCAAAGCAACCATGTTTTCTATTAACATATGACCACCTTTAGCTAATAGACAGACATTTGGTGATGTCCCTAACCACTAAATTATTCCTCGTGAACACTTCAGGGGATTTCCATTTTTTTGATAAAGATTTTGTACTGAGAGATATAGCCGACAAAATAGGAAAAGTAAGGGAGGGAGAAAAACATAGCTAACATTACTAACTAACTTCAAATATATATATATATATATATATATATATATATATATATATATATATATATATATATATATATATATATATATATATATATATATATGAAAGTTGGTAAAACGAGACCACTTGGATAAGAAACGAATACCGAGTCTATTGTAAATCTAACCATAAGAAAGAGAACCACAATCCTCGTCATTTGAGCCCCCAAAGTTTATTTGACATATAAAGTAGATTCACAAACGTTCATAAAGTGTCTTTGTTGCTAAACAACCCTTAAAGATAGCATATATGAAAATTAAACACAAAAATGGTTGTTTAAGCAGTGCAGAGCAGACCAACCATGCTATACCCCATTTGGATAGAGAAAAAGAGAGAAATCATGTTTTAGGAGGTACAGCTCAGCCTGGATTGCATCTGTGGAGACTTTTAGGAGGTTTGAAGAAAGTGTACCTGAGGGCTGCCCTAAAGCAAGAGAGAGATTGAATACGATTTCCCACAACAAATAGCCAAAGACCACTGCGCACAGAGTGTTCATCTTCCTCAGCTGGCACACAACGGGAACAATTGAAGGGCGATGGCAACTTAGAGTCTCTGCAGGCTGCAGCTTAAGCGTTCCAGGGTTCCTATCCCATTCGATCTGACAATAAAATTTATTGGCAAGCCAGACAAAAGTAGACAATTAACTCAACCTTATTTTCTTCATTTCTTTGCTTTCCTCAGAGCAAAACCCAACTTGTATAACAGAATCCTAGACGTGGATGGCCAGACTGCGGCAACAATATGATAATGAAGCAGGAGCTTTTAGTTTTCTTACCTGAGGGCTGCTTTAAGGCAAGAGAGAGATGGAGCAATATTTCCCATAACAAGGAGCCGAAGATCAGAGCGCGCAGAGTGCACATCTCATTCAGAACCAGATGTCTCACATACATACAACGGAAATCAATGAAGGAGAACCGAGAATGGCAACTTATATTTATAGTACGTGCAGCTTTCCCGTCCCCCTTTGAAATTGTCTGGCCAAATTCTCTTACGTCAGTGAACATGAGAACAATCAACTAGACGGACCAAACTTGGAGAAAAATCAAGTCAATCTTATTCCAGTCGTTGTTTTTTGGAATTTGAAAGGACCAACAACCTCCAATGCCTGTGCGGATTGAAGAGCGTGACAAAAACCATAATAAAAAATTAGCAAGACCCGACGAGGCAAAGACTTAATAAATCTTATTCTTTTCAGCTTCTTTCTTTTTCAAAAGGATCCAAAACCTACATTGCGTGGATTGAAGAGGGCGAGTCGCCGTGCGGAAGAAATGGCCAGTGCAAGGCGCTTAACCTTATTAAGAACGCTCCAAAGAGGCCCTTTGGCAACAACCACAACAGTTACAGCATTTCCCAGCGTCTTTTATTTGCTGGTTTCTTTTCCTACTCGATAAAACTGAATTTAGGAAAACTTACAAAAAACTGCTCAAGGGTCAACGCATCAACCTTCAACTTTAACGAGTAGATTCTCAAAGAGCTTTTAAAAAAACAAACGGAAATAAGTGACCTTAAATGGAGGAAAAAAGAATGACATAGTAGAAGCAGTAATTCACAGATTATTATATCCAAAGGGATATTAGGTATGTAAGAGAATAATATTTGAAATATTAATAAATAAATAAAAAACATTGAATGGCTGCCATATGTGGCTCTGCATCTGAGTGGAAGGATGAGGATGATTGTGCACATGACTGTGCGGATCAACCGGGTACTCGACATTTTTTTTGTTCTCGTAATAAGCTTCACGTTCTAATATTTTGACCTGCAACCAAAAGAATCTCTCATCCAAAAATAGTTCCAAACTGCCTTTCAAAAATTTGGTTGTTGTCGACATGGTAAGATACTCTATCTGTCCTTCTTCATCTCCCTCTTTAATTTGGTTTGCCAACTCAGGCTGTGGAATCGTCAACATGGAGATATATACATATCGCTTTCTGTGCCCCTGTAAATGACGGCCTTGTTCGTTGTGCAGCATGCCGCAATGTGCCCGAATATCGTGATATCTTTGCTCTCCAGCCTTTTCACATTTGATCGATTTACTTTGAAACTTTTAACTCTTTCCTTACAGAGGAACTCTGCAGTCAAGAAACCAAGGTAGCTGGTGGTAGAAATTGGTACAGTTTCTTGATTTCTAATTGTAGTATTACGGTCATTAATACAAGCATGCCTCGTTTTCGGCGAAAGTGGAATCCTAAAGTTTTTGCTCTACTATGTATAGGGATTCCGGATTTGGATTTATTTATTAAGATCTGGCAAATGAACAAGACCTCGATATAGTTTGTACTGGTTGGGTAAGTTGTTTACCACTTTGTCAGGGTCCAAATTCAATATGGCAATCATTCTCTTGATGTGCTTAACCCGCCCCACTCCTATGAGTTTCCGAGCAGATGTACCGTTCGTTCCTCCCTTTTATGATACTGCTGGCTGCATGGTAGAGGGGAAAAAGGAAAAGTGGATGGACGCTTTTAAGGCTGTATAATAAGTTGAGATTCAAGCTCGACTGAATCTCGCTCGTAAAAGTGCTACTGGAATTCAAACAAAAGTTTACATTTATGCTCAAAATGTCAAACAAGCCGAGTTCGAGTTGAAAAAACTCAAATTTATTCAAAATCTGGTTGGCTGCGCTACATAAATGAATCATTAATGAGAGTTTTTTGTTGCAAAGTTTTTCTTTATGAGATATTTGGATGCCAAATATGTGCATTTTTTTTTTTTTTGAGATGGTGGTTCATAGTTGAATTAGTAAGGAAAAGAGACAAGTTAAGTTAATAGAACAAGTTAAACGAGTTAAGCAAGTTGAGCTCCAGTTCGAGCTCTGCACCGTACCATCGAGTTGAACTCCAACATATTCTGTGGAGCTCGAGCTTGAGATTTTTAATTGAAGTCGAGTTCGAGCTGCTTCAGTTAAAATCTCAACTCAGCTCGTGTGCAGCCTAAAACACTTGGCAAGGATTTTTTTTTTTTTTTGGTGCAAGAAGAGTCATGGTTATCCAGGAAAATAAGATTCACCCAGCGCAAGCTCCTTTGCGAAGACAACTATAGATCTAATTATTTTAAGGCCAGGGGAATTTCTCCCGTGTTTCTTGGGCACGAGCATGTGCAATTTCACTTAAAAACAGTAAACCCAAAAGCTTTGTTCTCGCTGTAAGCCGGTTGGCATATCGTACTACATATGCCACCTAAGAACAGAATTAAAAGAAAAAAAAAAAAATGACTGGGAAATTCATTGATATCTCATTATTTAGGCCAACTGGCCAATTTGGCACGGCCGGACAGACTCGACGTGCGGTGCTATATATTACATCTTTTGATCACTAAGTGTTGATAGGTATGAAAATGTAAACAATAATCAAGATGCTATATATTACATCTTTTGATCTATAGTCATTTTTTGATAATTTTTTCTTTTACAATTCATCCACAGAAAAGGTAAACTATGTCTACCCAAACTACACTTATGCCTACTCTCTAGCTGCATGTCTGCATGATTTCAAAATCAGACATATACAGGGGCAACCTTATTTTTTCAAAATCAGATATTGATCAGAACTGAGCCATGAATGAGAGTCATTTGCTTTAAAGTTTTAAATGTTGTTGTAGCAAATTTTTCTATGTCGAGTACAAATTTGTACTGCTACCTTATCATAATACTTATTTAGCCTTTAAACAGAGCCTCCATGGAGGTACCACGGTCAACCTAGAGGTCATTATAATGTTTAATATCTCTTCACCCAACACAATAATTTTCTTTCTCTAATAAAATTAGTAGCATGGAATTGAAAACAGCATGGCAGAGGGCCTGGGACCTCCTCAAAAAAAAAATCTTTTAAAATTTATATATAAATTTTAAAAAAAATATTTTATATAAAATTTTTAAAACATAATATTTCAGTTTTTATCAAAATTTTGAAACTATAATTCAGGAGACCAAGACGTAGCCGTATCAGTCCAGAGCCATGACTACGGAGGAAACGTAATAACCCAGAAGGGTGTGCAGGTAAAATGAAGGTGCTTTTGACCTTATTAAGAACGTTCCAAATAAATGGACTGTGATTTTTTTTTTTTTTTTAGTCCATCCTTGATTTTATGGGCAACTGATGAAGTCATTTCTGCCCAGACAAGTTATTGCCCTGTCTTCTCTTCTTGCCTTCCGAAATTAAATTTAGAAAAAAATAAGGAAAGCCTGCTTTGATTTTCAAGGATCAACAACCACACGCCTAACTTACAAAAAAGAATAAAAAAAAATCTCTAAGTTGTACTTCTTTTTATACTTTTTTTTCTTTTGTTGAGGATAATTTGTTATTCTTATTTGTCTCATTTTTCACGAATTCCCATTTGCTATTCACACTAGTCGCATTTTCTGCCGTTTTAATTATCTCCATCTATTTGACATAATGGTTTAAGTTCCTATTATTACCAATAACATGTAATTCAAAATTTCCATATATAAAATGCGAGAAGAAATGTCACATGCTTCAATTAAATACCGAATATTGCCTTTTTACTCCTTATCTTTTAATTTTATCCATACGACTGAAACAGCTGTGCTTCGAATCTTCCAATAACACGACCATTTTTTCTCGTTACACACACCGATTTTTATTTTCACGTGCTCATTGGTTCCAGCCGGGCATTCAAGAAAGAAGTTAATATTAAAATTCGACGCATTCTGATGTAGAATCTGCTTTGAATGCACAAGTGTATGCCCTGGGAAGCATGTGCTTTTGCTCATCGGCAACTCGTAACAAATATTAAGATAAAATATTGCTTACGTATTATTGATTTTACAACATAAACAATGTTTTGTGGTAGCTGCATGGAGCATTTGCTGCCAAGTGATTAATCAAAGACTGAAGAGTTTTCATCCACCAAAAGTCACAATCTAAATTATAATCAAATTGCTGTATGAGTTGCAAATTTTTGAGTCCTCATTAAATAATTGTTTTAAGACGTTAAGATTATTAAAGATTGAACAGTTGTGAAATGTGAGCTCAGCTACAACAAAAATATTCTTTTGGACTTTGACCAAGTCATTCTTGCATTTGATTTCATAGTATGATACATAAGGTTAATTTTGAATTTGTATTTATTTTGGATCTGCCATTGGATCAGGACTCAGGAGAGGTTCCACAAACATACTTGATTCGAAGTGTTCCATTAAAAACAAAAAACAAAAAAAGCATGGGCTTTTTTTGTAAACGTCACATTTGAAGCGGATCCAATCCACATTTGATGCCGCTTTGATTTATCAGCCTTAAACCTAATTTCTTTCAATTTTATATCTTACATATAAAAGAAAGCTACGTTAGTTTACATCAGATTTAATACAGATGAGAACCAAAGCCAGCTCATCAAATCCAATCCGAAGTGCATAAAGCTTTTACTGTAACTATGACCAAGATGTCTAAGTAAGAAATCCTTTTGGATCCAAATAATGAAATCAAGGTCTGCAAAGAAACGAGACAACAAGCTTGCGCATTTATTTGCAAGCAATCACCCTGGTGGGAAGCATTAACAAAGAAAAATCCAGTTGATGGGCTAAATTTTACCGTGGCACTATGAAAGCAGAGTCGGAGTCAGTATTGTGGGAAGAGCTGCCCTTTCCTGATTCCTGTTGGATCTGCTTTCCTCCACACAACCTAATGGCTTCTTTTAGTTCCGTTACTACGTCGCACATCTTTGGCCGGTTGATTCCCTTATCGCTAGTGCAGTGCAGTGCCAAGTCCACTACCCTCCGTAATGAATCGACCTCATATCTCCCACAAAGTGCTGGATCCTCAATGTTTGCATGTTTGCCTTCTAAAACGTTTTGTCGTACCTGCATGTATAGATCAGAGGCATGTCCGACGAATCAATCCAGTCCTTGCTCAAAGAATTATGCACTATATAGTGCCAATTCATTATCATTTTCAGAAACTGCATGGAAACAGTGGAAATGAATGTTGACAAGAGGAAGATAACAAACCAGCAAGTATTGCATCCACTAGTTAAAGGTGGATTGATACTGGAACTGAACACACTACATATTGTGAGTGTTACTTCTCTCAAAAATGCAGTTTATTAATTAGGCCAACCATTTATATGCAGCACTAAAATAATCTAGCCTGCGACATTCTTATGTGCTTTAGTTGTTTAGGGGTTGTTCTTATGTGTTTTAGTTGTTAGGGATTTTGTGCCAAGGAATGTAGCATTCCCATATTCAAACTACTGAATGTCTGATACTTAACACTGTGCTAGTTTGAGCAGATAGAGCGATTGACCGAGGAATCTTGTATCCAATTTTTAGAGCAGCAGATTGTATTAAAACAAGAAAGCACAAAAAGGCGAACAAAAATGTAAACACAAAAGAAAAAAGCAGAAAAAAAAAATTACCATTCTTAAATATGCAACATGTAGAGATAACAAGCAATGCAGGCAAGAAACTGGGAACCTAAACGCCACTGCATCATTCATGAAGACAAATATGAAACGGGAGAGCGAAAAGCAAATGATGAATAATTGGAAAAGACAGAAAAAAAATAAGGAATTAATTCTGGCAAACATAATGTTCTTCTCTTGCTCATAAAATCACTGGGGCAAAAAATGGACCTAAGTTTTCAAGGTCGTCCCACAAAGGAAAATATTCTCGCTAATTTCTCTTGTGAAATATCACTGTAGAGCATGTTTTTGACACAATTGAATGGTATATTGTGATCTTTTGTTATCCAAATCAATAATACAGTTCGACCGTTCTCTCATTAACTAATATGAAGCTGCATCTAATGTGACAGAACAGATCCATGTGCCAATATTCAAACATTTCGTATTGCATATTGCTGAAAACATCGAATGTACATTTCACATTATTCGGACCTATAGAGTGTTCCATCATTATAGTGGGAATAGATCATGATATTGCAGTGCAGAATCTGTAGATAATAAAATTGTTCCACAATATCTGGTTAAGATCATACGCAACCATCAATATTTGATTCAGCAACTAAATGTACTATATATAGCCAAATAAAATAATTTATTATGGTGCTCTGTTGAAGTCGTACCCAGTGAGCAATATTAATTTTTTCGCCTGAAGGTACATCAATAAGATGTCGTTTTCCAGAAACGAGTTCCAGGAGCACAATTCCGAAACTGTATACATCACTTTTCTCGTTTAGGCAGCAGTTTCCGCAGTATCTGTGGCAACCATACATTTGAGTGGCAGATAAAAGATATTAATCAGGCTTTGCATTATGATCGTCGCACGACAGTTTATAAAATAATTATGAGACAACCAATCACAATTAATCTTATCCCACCAGAAGCTTAAATAAAAGAACAAGGAAAGGTACACTCTACGTAGACTGGTCCAGGAGAGTGATCAGTTCACCTGCAAACAGATGCGAAGGAAGGGAAAAACTAGAGAAAAAAAATGGTTTGTCCGTGCCCAATGTTTCATCAAATTAATTGAAAGAAAATATGCAAAGGAAAGTTCTGAAGAAAAGTTCAACTTATCAGATGTTGCATGGTCTCCTTCTCAGTATTAATTTATTCAACAACCAAGATTACGTATTTGGACGAAAAATAAGAAAAAATTTCAAAAGAGCGAATGAAGACCAATGACAAATTATTTTTTAACTTTAATTTGAAGATAAACAAATAGGGGTGAAATTTTGGGAGGAATTCAATGAACTGCCTCTGCATGGAAAAGGTTAGAGTCGAGCAATAACTTACACAATTACACCTTTTCGTCAAAATTGATCTTCTTTTATTGCTTTATTTTCTTTCGGAAATAATTTTGATCAAGATGGATAATTTTGTAGACTATCCCTCCACCTTAATTGTTCCACCGAAAAGTTTGAGTGTTTATTTGTTGATCCTTAAAAGTTAAGTATTGATTTGTTATTTGCACAAAAGTTAAGCGGTCTTTGTAATTTTTTTTTTAAAGGATTAATATATAATATAATTTCCATCCATGCAAAAGCTGGGATTAAAGTAGAGATAACTCACTCTGGATCCCAATAACCAGGGGTGCCCCTAATAGCAGTTGTTACATGGGTAACACCCTCTGACGCCACAGGTTTCGAGAGGCCAAAATCTGCAATTTTGGCTTCAAGCTTGTCATTTAGGAGAATGTTGGCGCTCTTCACGTCCCTGTGAATGATGGCAGGCTTGCACCCTGAGTGTAGGTAGTCCAATCCTGTTCATAAATCCTTGAATCAATCAATATATATATGAATATATCTATCATGTGTACATATGTCTGTGTGAGACACACAGGAAGGGGGAGAGAGAGAGAGAGAAACCTTGGGCAGCATCCAATGCTATTTGAAGTCTTTGATTCCAATCCAAATTAACTCGCGCTTTTCCTAACAAGAGATTTTCAGTATGTCATTACTTACTACTCATCATGTTGCTAGGAGGAGGGGATTATTTTAATCTATTAAGCTTTACAGATTGTCAAGTGAACGAAAGTAATTGCAATCTTCTGGAAGTGATTAAAGGTACTTTGTTTGGATCATTCGTGGTCTTACTTTTGTGCAAAACTTATCTTACTCTATCCTGTCCCATGCTTGCAGTCAATATTTTCCCAAATATGTACTTGCACGTTTAACTAGATTTTTGCGTGAAAAGATTTATTAATGCTTCATAGTTCTTACTTTCTTTTTCTGCCCCTTTTTTGGGGGCAAAAATATCGGCCTTGTTCAAAACAATCGCATCTATCATCTTCCAAAATCCTTGTAAAATACTTTCCTTTATTATTTATACCTCCGTTATTAGGTGGTAGGATAGAGTGGCGAGTTGGAATCGGCATCGACGGCATGCAGTAATAAGCAGATCAAGGATCAAGGTCCAAGGATGACTTGCTTTATAGATGTTATTTTATTGTACAGTTGTCTAGGGCAGATGAAAGAAAACACGGTTCGTTTCCTTTTCTCTTTGCGGTGAGTTTGTGCTTTCTCTTATTTATTTGGAATCCTCGATGCAAGGCAGTTGTAAACAATTTAAACAGGAAGGAAGCAAATAAATGTGCGGTAATAACCAAAAGAACACAGATTAAGATGCCTGAATTTCTTACCTGATAGTGCATCCTCGAGACTTCCCCTTGAAAGGTACTCATAGATTAAAATCATGCGTTTAGCGTCATGACAATATCCCAAAAATGACACATGTTTGTGGTGAGCTCTTGAGAGCAATTCAACCTTTAAAAGAAAGTGCTGAGGTTATTCACTTGATGACAAAGTAAAGCCACAGAAAGGCCAAACATGAATTTAGAGGATGTAACCATAACGTTCACCTCATTATGGAACTCTTTGAAGCCTTGTTTGGATTCATCAGAAGAAACTTTGACAGCGACCTTTTGCCCTTTTAAATGGCCAAGGTATACAGGCCCAAAACCTCCTTTGCCGATCTTCTCTCTAAAATTGTCGGTGATCTTTTCAACTTCTTTGAAAGTGAAAGCTTGGCATCTCCCAGGAGACATCTCTAATATTGCTTCTTCACTGCAGTTTGATAATGGATTTCCACCTGAAATTAAGGACTTGACAAGTCATGGAAGTTTTACAGAGTGACACCACAATAGGAAGCGTAAGAAAGAAAATTAACGCACTCACCAGGTGGGTTTCTTTTCTTCGTCTTTATAACAATGATTGTAGAGGCTACCATGAGAAACAGCAAACCTGCTGAAACACTTACTCCAATAACAATACCTTTACTGGGCTTCGGTTTGGGTCCTGGAGGGACATCACAAACACCCGACGAGCAGAGCTCCTTGTTCCCCAAAATACTGTAGAAGAGGATGCAGAACAAAGTAGTAAAGAGAATAAGATAGCAATATATAGAACGGTATTTATGTTTAATGGTTCAAATAATTAAAAGAGATCGACTTCATTCACCAGCTAACAGTCTTAAGTAAATCGAAGCACTAAAAATGAAGAACAACTGGATTGGAGAAACTGGATATTCGTGTGTCTTCAACTGTCCTGGCGTAATTATCATGTTTAAGAACCAAAAAAGCATATTCTTAGATCGCTTATTTCTTACACTTGGTTACGATTCTATATTTTGGCAAGCATAAGAAATTCTGGACTCCTGCTCCTGATCACATAGTGATCCTATTTTACGTGTTGAAACAGACTCATCTAAAGGAGCATTTCTAAATTTCGAATTGTAGAGATCAGATTTGTATGGCTGGAAACTTGACCACACCTAAAATATTGATTCCTGAAAACAATGTGAAACAGATAATTGATTCGGAGAATTGGACAATCAATTATGCCTAATTAACTGCAAAATGGAAGCATGATGCAACCGTCTGTCAGAGCAACATCTAATGGCAGAGTTAATGAAGAGAACAACCTCAACATAAGGCTTCCGTCCTTCCTCTTGCGGAGAAGATCATCAGGCACGGTGCCACTAAGATCATTGTTTGACAGATCTCTTTACAAAAGGAAGGAAAACACAGAAGAGTTAATGGCCATCGGACTATATTAAAATATTGTATGCACAACAGAACAGAGGGAGAAAAAATGGAAAACTCACAACATTCTCAACTGCGGTAGATTAGCAAGAAAGATTGGTATGGTGCCTGTTAAGTTGTTGCCAGACAAATTTCTACGAGCAAAACAAGCAACAAGTTTTTTTGCAGTTAGAAGACAAGTGGAACTAGTTAGACATCTGAAGTGCATTTGCCTTACAAATTAACAATGGCAGAAAAGTTTGCTAGACTGTTGGGGATTTCACCATTTAATCCACTGTTTGATAAATCCCTGCAAAAGTTATAACCTGCCTGAGCATCTTTCGAATAAGCAAATGCACGTTGCATGACCGAAATTATTCAAAGTGTAGGCACGCTTACAGTGATAGAACCCTTAGAGATGATGTGTCATTGCTGCAAACCAAACCTTCCCATGCATAGTTTAGAGGTAGACAAGGATCGCCTGTCCAGGCCTTAGTAATCTGATACTTGTCCCTGATATCCACAAGCGCCCCAACTGCGCAACCAACAGTGGCATGCTTTTAGTATTCGCGCTCTGAGAAAAGCTTTAGTTTCTTGTTATCTTTTGAAGTTTTCCCCTTAAACAGTCCCTCCCCACCTTAGTTTTGCCATTATTGTTTTTCTTTTCAAGTTTTTTGAACCGATCGACAATATATATTTTCTCTTAACCTGGAAAATTAGCCCTCCCCATGCATGACTTAGAGGTGGGCAGGGAAAAACTATTGCATTCATTGAAGAAAAACTCCACTCACCATCTCCATCATCAGTTGCTGAACCAGGCAAGTGCAGAGCACTATAAAGTTCGAGCGCATTTACGATCGGAGGAAGTGTAGATCGTTCTGTTGGAATATAGTCCACTACATTGTTTTGCGATGGATAGATGCTTTGGGAACATATGGTTGTGGTAGCTCGATATGTAGGACGGAAGTCGCCGAGCCATAATTTAGAATCGACCGTGAGATTGAATTCTCTCGTTTCGTTGGCCTCCAGTTTTTTCAGTTCTGCGAAATGTATGCACATGAACAAGTAGGTACCCCGCGGAATGACTGAACTCGACCCTATTCTTCCTTTGGGGTTTGGATTGGTATCAGCAGTTTGCATCACGATTGATGGTGGCACATATTGGCTGCCTGTGGACGAAACACTAAGTGTGGTGTTAATGGACTCCAAACCAGTGGACCCTGCAGAGTTCCAAATGCGGTCAAAAGCATCAACAGGGTACCTGGACACAAAACAATAAATTCACGGACAGAAGAAAGGGCATAACCCTTAGTAATGACTAATGAAATGTTTATGACTACATCTGTTTAGGTGCGAGGGTTTTCCATTTCACATTTTGGTCAATTTTAGTTTACAACATATGTTCCCTTATTGGAGGCTATATAATATATAACCTCCGCCACTCTTTGTCGGCTCTCGACAACTTAAATGACTCAAAAATTAGATGTCCTTTTTCACAATTTTAATGGATATATCAAAAGGTAGAGTGATTTTTCAAAATTCTTAAAAAAATAGTAAAGCACCTGGTGGAGTAATTTCTTACAAACCCGACTGTATAAATGCATTTTATACCACCAAAAAAAAAAAAAAAAGAATCAATGCTAACTATTTTAGTTCCTGTCTTAAAAAAAATAAGAACTCAGATAACTAACGACTTACGTATCTTAAAAAAAAAAAGATGGGAACTAAGACAACTTATGCACGGGAGAACCTGTATCTTTTCTACTGCGATTTTCAAAATCTTTATACAAGCCAAACATAAATTTTTGAAAGTTTGAAAAGGGTTAAATTTCATTTTTCAAGAATTCAGTCAAAAGTTAATCCCATTTAATTTGCGGAGCTACGAACCTGTAGGATGCCGCGCCAGTCGGTAAGCCATAATTGTCTCGGGTGAACGTTTTCAGAGCCAGAGTAGCATTGACAACCGGATAAATGGCATCCCCCAGCAGAGGGCGAAGCTCAATGGCGGATATGAAAGGGTTGTCACGCTCATTTCTCCTGCACAGGCAAAGCGTGAGATAGCTTCTCCTTAGCTTCACTATCATCTCGTATGACTCCCAGTCTGATAGCGAGGCATTGACTGTATGCACAAATGCGTTCTCCAGGTACAAATCAAACTCAGGGAACAGATTCAACCCATCGAAGTTGCCATAAAAGAAAGAGGCCCGAAGTAAATACTTAGACGTCCCAGGAGTGAGCGGCTGCAGAGTGTAACAATTTCGGTTTCCCTTTGGGAAGGTCCGGAGATGCCACAGGTACTTGGGCTTTGTACCGATATAGTCGGAGGCGACGGCCTTCATTTCCCCAGATCTCGTGAGGTTGGAATCAGACGTGTATGTGATTCCGGTGCCAGAGTCTACGTAGCTTGCTTCCTTGCTCCCGCAGTCGATGCTTATGAACCCTGCAGATTTCGTTGATAGAATCATTAGATCATCCAGAAACTTCTTATAATCCCGCTGTGGAGGTCATAATTTTCAGACGATTTTTAATTTTTTTGATGATTGCATAAGCACGCCTCATATTTTCAAAGGAAAAATCCATTCGCAAATTAACAGGTCTGTCGGTGCTTTTCCCATATACCGTTTCCTTCATCCCATTATAAGCCGTTAACAAAAATTTGTCCTCCCTTTCAAGTTTAATTTCTAAATTATGCATGGGCCCTGTGACCTGTCTAATTTCTCGGCACGGGCTCTGTAATAAGTTTTTTTTTTTTTTCTTCTCTTCCATCTCAACATTTTTTGTAAGGGTATAGCTGCATACTGCCTGCTGCATGCATTCAAAATCAGACGTAGTTGACACCTTTAAGATTTCAGAATTCAGATATTGATCAGGATTGTGAGATGAATTAGGATCATTTGTTTTCAAGTGTTGAATGATGTTGTATTAAATTTGATTGTCCTGAATTCAAATTTATTGGACACCAACATGGAAATGGATTGCACTCGTTCACGCCGATAGCACTCTACATCCCCAACTTATCTGTAGTCTGTGGATCCATGGTATGTATCATGGTCACAAACGACCTATCTTTTCAGAGAAGGACTCGGGAAAAAAAAACGCTGATAACAAGGAAGACGGGAAAAATAAACCTGCGTTTTTTCTTCTTTTGAAAAAAAAAACTCCAAAATGATCAGTTGTTCGCGTTTTTCATGTTTCTCATTTTTTCACATTTTGTTTCATTATTTTTGCTTTGAAGTTTAAAACTTAAGTTAAATTATTTATCTTCATTTCTGTTGTTACTAAAACATCGTTTTATCAAGTTATATTTATATTTTCTCGTCAGTTTTATAGTTATTGTACCTTTTCCTCATGTTTGAGGCTTTTTTCTCAAGATTTTCCTTAAATTTTCAGCTTTACTGAAGAACACCCGAGAAAAAAGTGGCCTTTTACAGCCTGTTGACGATATTTGTTATATATGTCTAATTAATACAAGAATATTTGTGTGTGTGTGTGTGTGTGTGTGAGAGAGAGAGAGAGAATCTGTCTTTCTTGGTTCTAGCAGGAACCTAGACTTGGAGTGGCAGAGTACTGCACTGCAACAATATGAAGGAGTTTTCAATTTTGAGGGTTTCAAGATACAGTACCTGAGGGCTGCCCTAAGGCCAGAGAGATATGGAGTACTGCGATTTCCCACAAGAAGCACCCTAAGGTCAATGCCTGCAGAGTTCGCATCTTCCCCACTGCTTCTGATCAGAAAGGAGGTTTCACATACAACAGATGGAATCAGAGGAGAATGATGGCAACTTATGCTTCCTTTGCGCCCCGTTGAAATTGTCTTGGGAATTCTCTCACGCCAGCAGACATGACAGCAAAAAAAGAAATATGAAAACCAGAGAATAATCAAGTCAGTCAATCTTATCTTTTTCGCGTCTTTGTTTTTTCCAAAATGAAAGCCTGCGCTGTTTGGACTGAAGGGTAGCACGGTGAGACTCACTGCGATCATAAGTCATCCCTCGTGATTAATTTATAGGCAATCTGGGCAACTTCTTGCTTGCCTTCTCTTCTTACTTTCTATATATATATATATATATATATATATATATATATATATATATATATATATATATATATATATATATATATATATATATATAATCACTCCCATCCATCGGCGCCTCTGTAACGCAAAACGATAGGTATTAAACATCAACTTTAATCTGTAATAGAAGTTATAAAACTAGGAGAAAGTGCTTTTATCCCTACCAATTGATCTTGTCACCTCAAGCAAGAACTAGTATGAAGGAACTATTTAATTCTGGAGAATACATGTTTAGATAGCCCAGAGCCAGCGGACTGAATTTTATGCTAGATCAGAGCGCTTAAACCAGTGGACCGGGTCTAGGGGCTACCCCATTACTTTGACTGGTCGTTTTCATATATTCGAAAATGGTCTACGGATACACAGAGTTTTCTAGTAAAAAAGAAAAGCGCGTAAGAAACTCTGGTTCTTAGATTCATCAATATTATTTCTTTGCCAGAATGGCTTAGCTGCTTCGTTCCTATTATTACCAATAACAATATGTAAATAAAAAAGGCTAGATATAAACGTGAGAAAAATCAACCTGGTGGATCTCAGACTGGCTTTTAAAGTGAGCAGGCCGTTAATGTCATGCAGAGAACGAGATATAAGCTATGAGGTTGGCTAAGTTGAAGGCAGATGTTCGTGTCTGCTCTGGAGCTGAGCAGGGATCTTTTTCGTGGTCGTGGAACAGCTGTGTTGCATGTGAATATCCGCTTAGTTTTGACGAGTGAGAGTTAATCAGATGCTGGTATGCACCATTAAATTAAATTAAATGTGCATGTCAGAGGTTGATGAATGAGAGCGCCGAATCAAATCGAGGGGCGAAGCATGTGGTTTTTGTCTGGGAAGTTGCCTGCACAGTTTTACATATAAGTTTTGTTTAGTGTATACTACTCAATTATTTAAGTGCCCATCAATTATTTTGCTATGTTTTTGAAGGGTTTAAATATTTTGAATTAGTACTCTTCAGCAAAAAAAAAAAAAATTGAGTCTGCTGCACTTGATGAATGTGTTGTGAGTTTCTATGATCCATGGCTTAACTATTAAGTTTTTGGCCTTAACGTATACTTATATGTTATCAACCTGTATTTTTCCAATAGAAATCTAAAACCTGAAGCTAACTGTAAGGCTTTCGTCTACCGAAACATGTACCAAGCAAAATGGTTCATTCGCATTAAGACTTGGGGGCTGTATTAACGTGTATTTTTAAAAAAGAAAAAAAGAAAAAGAAAAGGTTCGTTCCGATGCAACGACGCTGAGGATGAGGTTGTCCGGACCTTTCAAGAATCAAAACTAGTTCATTTCGATCGTACGGGTCGCCGGAGGTGACATCAATTTGGTAGGATTAAAAAATACAATGCCCCGTCAATTTTCTTTTTATTATTGTTAAATAAAGTTAGAATTAATGAAGGTTGGTATCCACCATTAAATGTGCGTGCGAGAGATGGATGGACGATATGCTACATGTGGATTTTGTGCTGGCAGTTGCCTCTCCCAAAATCCATTTATTTTACTACCGGTTTGGCCCCAACTACTTTCTTTATTTATCTGTTAGTGTCCCCAATCATTTACTTATTTTTGCATAAGTTATCCTTAATCAATCAGTTTATTATGTATTTGAAACTGCCTAAATTTTTGTAATAAGCGTCTCTTAGCAAAAAAATCTTATTTTCGCTATTGTGAAATTATTATTGAAATAAAACTTGCTCCATAGGTAAAAAAAACTATTTTGAATAAAATATAAACATGTTAATAGACTTATAAAGAGTAATTTGATATAAAACATGCTTTGATTCAATTTGTTTTAATGAAAAATGTTAATTTTTTTATTATCATATCATATGGGGCGTTCATTTTTTCTTATTATAAAAACACCATTAAAATCTAATGAATGATCAATTTAGTGTATGTTTTGCATCAACCCATCAGTAAGATCATATCAATAAGTTTAAATTGCAAAAAAAAACATTTTAAAAATCAAAATCAAAGAGTCTGGTTTTTATTCGATTTTTTACTAACCTCTCTCTCTCTCTCTCTCTCTCTCTTTCTCATATATATATATATATAATCTTGAATTGCATTCAATCACACTTGCCTTGAGGGCTCCCTTCATCTTTTTGAGGACTGATTTGAACATGAAAACCAGACCTGGTTTTATTGTCAAAACAGGATTCTGGAATGCTGTTTTGGTCCTCAAAACAGGCTGAAAACAGCGTATGTGAAATCAAAACAGCACATGCATATGAAATCAAATCCAACAACTTGTGTAACCACTCACATCGGTATGGAAGACAGTTGAGAAAAAATAATTGTGCATTCCGCCTCATTATCAAATCAGACAGTACCCAATTTATCATACTAATGAACCACTAAAGGTGTTTGCTGCTTTAGGAACCTTATGTGTAATATATATATAAAAATTTAATGGTGACTCTAGAGTCAAGCACTCATGAGGGCTGTGTAATGTATGGTTGAAAAAAATAATAATAATAATGTCAATATTAGTTTACACCATTATTTTATTTTCAACCGTTCATTACACACCATTTTCTCTTCAATCATCCATTAGAATATTTGTAAGCTTTTTTAATTTACCATACTCGTACATTGCCCATCTGCCAAAATTTTCGGCTAACCTGTCTTACTCCTGGCCAGGGTGAAGCATACGGCGCTCTAGGACCCCATTTCATTAGGTGGCATTGAACTGCAATGAGCCCAGCAACAAGTACAAACGAAACGGGGCTTCAAATTAGTCCAGAGATCCGAACCCATTCTGATTTATCAAAACTCAATCTAATTCCAATGGTCAACGGTGCATGTGAATGCTACATTTACAGCAGATTTAGCCCAAGATCCGAACCAAAGCCAGCATATCAAATCACAATCCAATTCAAAATGCTTATTTTAACGATCCAATAAGCGTTTACGAGACATCGATTTTGGATCGAACACCATACTAAAACCAACCGTTTTGCTCCCCTGTTCTGGAGAGTACAATTACAAAAGAATAAAATACATTTATTTTGCAGGAGACGGTCGAGCACCACCCAAACAAAGCAAGAGGCCCTATGGGAACGATGATTCTGGTAGCAAATAGCAGCCAAGAGATATCGGTGATGGGTTAAATTTTACCGTGTAGTTGGAGACAGAGGCACCATGGGCGCCGCGTTGGAACTGTAGGAAGAGTTGCACTCTTCTGGTTCGTGTTGGATCGACCTTGCTCCACACAACATAATGGCTTCTTTTAACTCTGCTACTACGCAACTCATATTCGGCCTGTTGATTCCCTTGTCTCTTGTGCACTGCAATGCCAGGTCCACTACCCTCCATAACGAATCGACATCATAACTCCCACAGAGTCTTGGATCTGCAATATTCGCATGATTGCCTCTAAAAAGGTTCGGTTTTACCTGCATGTATAATCAAAGTGAATCAATCCAATGCTTGCTCATAGAATCATGAGTGAATCGGAGATCCATGATCATTCCCAATAAAAAGTTGAGCGGGTGAACAAAATGTGGACGAACAATATTGAACTTGAATACAACAACATCAAGGAAAATAAGAAATCTGAAACAATTTGTTTGTGTAAGTTCTCTTAAGATAGAGTAATTTTAATTATGCGGACCATATGTGGTTCGACAAAAGTAAAAACTGTAAGTGTATCGTGTGTTATAACTGTTAGAGGCTTTAGTAATTTCATATCAGCAAGTTCATATAAGAATGACATACTTTAACCAGATAGAGATCAATATTCCAAGGAATGTTGCATCCAAAAAGGAGCAGCAGATTGTAATTATTCAAGGAAGCATGCAGAAACAAACTTAAGCATTAATTCAAAAAAGAAACAAACAATAACGAAAATAGAGCAGAACAAAACAGATCTTAAATATACCACATCTGGAGCAACGTATGCAAACAATATTGTAACCAAAGACCCATGCACCGTGTCATTCATGAACACACTAAATGGTGAAAAGCAACTGGTGAATTGTGTAGTGTGATATTTTTCAGAATCTCATAGTAGACCATATTTTGCAGAATCGAATTGTGTAGTGTGATATTTTTGTCATCCAAATCAACAGCGTAATACTACTGTTCTTTCTTTGAATAACATTCAAGCACCTAATATAGCAGAACAATTCCATGGGGTCAATATTCAAAGATTTCATATTTCAGAAAAACATAAAAATTTCATATTACAACAAAAAAACGCTTTGACGACAAACCTCAAGAGTTCAGACCTATAGAGTGTTTTCGGCATTATAGGAAAAGAAACACCTGACTAATGACATTGTAATGCAGATAAAACAATGTTCTGTAATATTTTGTAAAGATCATACACACCAACAATAATTTGGTAGCAGTAACTAAATGTACTGTAACCAAATAAAATAATGTTACACTATGGTGTTTGTTTAAAAATCATACCCACTCAACAATATGGATTTTTTGTGCTGATGGTTCATCCATAACATGTAGCTTTCCAGAAATAAGCTCTAGGAGCACAACTCCAAAGCTGTATATATCACTTTTCTCATTTAGCCGGCAAGTTGAGGAATATCTGCGAGAAACCTTTAAAACTTGAGTGGCAAATGAAAGAGAATCAGGCATTACTTTATCGTCGGATAGCTTATAAATAAGAGATATCACTATGAGAAATTCTTATCCCCTAAAGAAACCTGCATAACAGAACAAGGAAAGACAAGATGTGGCACGCGAGAAAGGTCAATTGACGAAATTCAACAGATGAAGAAAACTAAAAAAGCGACGAAGAAGAAAATTTCGCCGATGTCCAATCTTTCACGAAACTGAAAGAAAATAAGGGAGAGTTATGAGGAAAATGTAAACTTGATTAGATCAGAAGTTGTAAGATCAACTAATCAGTATTAATCCATTGAGCAAACAAGAGTTTAAAAATTTAAGAAAAAAAATCGGGTATCTCCGTGCATGCAAAACTGTAGTTTGACTTGGAGAAATATCCAAAATTATTTTTGAGTTTCTCAACCTTTTTGGAGGTTTGCGTAGAGGACTCACTCTGGATCCATATAACCAGGGGTGCCCGCAACAGCAGTTGATACATGGCTAACACCATCAGGCATCCCAGATTTTGACAAGCCAAAATCTGCAATTTTGGCGTCAAACTTGTCATTTAGGAGGATGTTGGTGCTCTTCACATCTCTGTGAATGATGGCAGGCTTGCACCCTGAGTGTAAGTATTCCAATCCTGTTTCACATAAATCAATATTTTTCACCCAATTATGTGTGTCACTGAGAGAGAGAGAGAGAGAGTGATAGTGAGAAAGAGAAACCTTGTGCAGCATTCAGTCCTATTTGAAGTCTTTGAGACCAATTCAAATCAACTTCCGCTCGTCCTGACACGAAAATGTAGTTAGTATGTAAAATCTTACTTCATGGTGCTAAACTACCTACATATTGGGGAGGAGTTACAGTCATACATTAAAATTTACAATTTCAGTAAAAACAAGATATTTCCAATCTTGGGGAAATGACGAAAGACATTTTGTGCATACAGCTTGTGGTGGCACTTTCGTGCAATTAAAACTTACCATGCATTTTATACCCTGTATACATCACAATATCTTGTAACCTATCGATGGCAAACTAATTTGATTAATTGGCCAATTCAAAAGTGCTTCTGGTCAGTTCTGGCAATATTTGTAAAGATATTTTACTTGTCATATTTCAAATTAATTTTCATATTTTTTTTCATTTACATTCCTACAAAAATATTTTAAAATTTTTTGCCGATTCACGAACGTACCGATTCAGCTAAATCGATGAATCAGTTTATTCACGGGTCGATTCAGCAGCTCCACCAATTCCTTTCGTAGAAACATTTTTAAACGCTGCCAAAAACTAATTGTCGTAGCCTATCTGTAAGCTAATTATATGCCACCTTAATACAGATTAGGACGGAGAATGGAGAACCAAATGCTGGGAATCAAATATATATCAGCAAGATCAATAACATGATTTTCATGATTTGCAATATTTTATAACTTCAAGGAAATTAATTAAGCGCATGGCAAATATACGATATAATAAAAGGGAAAAATAAATAAATGTGCAACGAATAAACAGAATAACGCAGATCAAGGTCCACGAATTTCTTACCTGACAGAGCTTGATGAAGATTTCCTCGCTGAAGGTACTCATAGATTAAAATCATGTTCTCAGCTTCATCACAATATCCAATGAATGACACAAGATTTCTGTGGTGAACCCTCGAGAGCAAAGCAACCTATTCACAAAAGAAGGGAAGAAAAAAAAACCTGCTTGATGCGACCCACTCGATGAAAAAGACTCAAGTATAAATTTCGGCGATATAACGGTGATGATACCTCGGTGTAGAACTCCTTGGAGCCTTGCTTGGATCTGTGAGAAAGGATTTTGACAGCTACGTCTTGCCCATGTAAACGGCCTACGTATACGGGGCCAAACCCTCCTTCCCCGACTTTCTGTTTAAAATTGTTGGTGACCTTGACAACTTCTGAGTAAGTGAAGGCTTGGCAACCAATAGCCTTGTCTTCTGCTCCTCCACTGTGGACTAAAGATGGATTTTCACCTGAAAAAAACTTGAAATCCTGAGGGCTGCAAAGAGTAGTACGATCACAATTGGACAAATGAAAGAAATTTGACGCACTTACCAACTACGGTGTTTCCTTTCTTCATCTTCATGACAATGATTGAAATGGCTAACAGCAGAAACAGTAGAGCAACTGAGACAGTTATTCCTATGATGATACGTTTCCTTAAGATGTTTGGAGGGGGATTACAAGAACTCGAAGAGCTGATCAGCTTCTTGTTTCCCGAAACACTGCAGTAAAATGGTTCAAATTAACCAGCAAAAGAGGTCGACTTCATTCACTAGCAAGCAATGTTTATCAAGTTGAAGCACCAAAACAAATGAAGAACATGCATAAGCACTAGTAGAAGAAAGTACCCACGTTAGAACTGGTTTTTGTGCAATTAAGATTTGGAAAACTGGATATTAGCGAGTCATTTACCCTAACTTCATTTAAACTGTCCAGGCGTAATAATTATCATGTTTATGAACCTGAATATTCTTAGATCAGTTCTGTTTTGTACTTATTTTAAGATTCTGTTAACTTAGTCCCCGGACTGCCGCACCTGATCCCTAATGATATCCTATATATGTGTTCAGACATACTCATCTAAAAGTGGTTTTTTAAGTTCTGAATAGATATCGAACCTTTGTAGCTAGAAAATTGATCATGCACGCCTAAAATGTTGACTTCGAAAGTGTAATGTCTTGATCTTTTCTGCAATATTTAAATGGTAGAGCGTCGGTTTATTATATAATGCCACTCTATTTAGTACTATTGCTCATGTATTCAATCTCTCCCCCTCCCTCTCGGTTTTGGCTGATAATAGGTTTCCTGAAAAATGTGCAAGTAAGGTAATTGATTTAATGAATTGAATAACCAGTTATGCCAAATTAACTTCATGTACAATGGAAACTAAAATGCAAATATCTGTCACAGCAATAACTATATGTTTGCAAGTTACAGAAAAGAACGACCTGAGCATGAGGCTTCCTCTTTTCTCCTTGCCGAGAAGATCAGCAGGCATGCAACCACTGAGATCATTGTCTGATAAATCCCTTTATATAATGATGGCAACACAGATGAATTACGGCCGGTTGGACTATGTGAACATGTAGATGTAAGGAGAACAAGGGGAGTAGAAAAAAAGAATACTTACAACGTCCTCAACTGCGGCAAAGAAGCAAGAAAGTCGGGTACATTGCCTGTTAGATTGTTGCCTGACAAATTTCTAAAAGTAAAACAACCAAGTTTTTGCAGTTAGAGATGTGGAACTATCTAAAATATTTGCAGCACACTTGCTTTACTCACAAATTAACGATGGCTAAAAGGTTTGCTAAACTGTTGGGGATTTCACCACTTAATCCACTGTTGGATAAATCCCTGCAGAAGTTGCACAAACCACCTGAGCACCTTGTCAAACAAGCAAAGGCTTTTTGCATTATTGTGAGTGCACTTCAAGTGCAGGCGCACTTACAATGAGATAACCCTTGGGGACAATGTGTCATTGCTGCAAACCAAGCCTTCCCACGTGTAATTCAGAGGTAGACAAGGATCCCCAGTCCAGGCCTTAGTGATCTGATACCTGTTCCTAATATCCACAAGAGAGCTGCCTGCATAAACAAAAGTCGTAAAATTTTAGTAGAAACACTGCGCGTAAAGCTTTAGTTTTCCGTTTTCTTTCGAGTTTAATTTCCTCTTAATAGCCCCATTTAATTTTGCTATCATTCGTTTTTCTTTTCAACTTCCTGGAAGTACGTACTTCCACCGTTTTTCCTTACCCACGGAAAAGTAGCCCTTCCGTTGTGAAATTAGAGGCGGACAAGACAAGGACCTCATGTCCACGCCCTAGTAACCCTAATAAGCCTACCATTGAAGTCAAGGAGCGAACCAGCTGCACATACGGTAGGTAATATTACAGCAGTACTGTGCTAATGCAAAAAACTTGAACCCGGAAGCTGTTCTCCCGTTCTTGCAGTCACGAAAAGGGAAAAAAAAGTGGACGTAATTGCATTCGTAGGAAAATCTCCACTGACCATCTCCATCATCGGTTGCGGAACCGGACAACTGCACAACACGATAGATTTCCACCGCGTTTACGATCGGGGAAAGCGTAGATCGTTCGGTTTGAGTATACTCCACCACATTGTTCTGCGAGGTGTAGATGCCATCGGAACATACGGTGGTGGCAGCTAGATACAGAAGACGGTAGCCATTGCGCAATAATTTAGAATCCAATGTGATATTAAATTCTCTGGTTTCGTTGGGGTCCAGTTTTTTTAGTTCTGCGAAATGTATGCACATGAACAAGTAGGCATCCTGGGGGATGTTTGAGCTGGAAATTATTCCTCTGCTGGCGTTTGGACTGACAGCAGCAGTTTGCATCACGATCGATGGTGGCGCGTATTCGCTAGAGGTTGATGAAACAGTGAGCGTGGTGCTAAGGGAGTCCAAAGTAGGGGACGGTGAGGAGAACCAAAAGCGGTCAAAGGCATCATCCGGGTACCTGCTTGCAAAACCATACAGTTCAGAGGCGGACATGCGCATATGGCTAAATGAGATGCTCATGAGTACACTGCTTAAAGAAAATATCAGTTTATAGGAATCCAGCAGGGAAATCTACCATATCGAAATAATTAGGAAAATAAAAGTGCTTCGGTTCCGTTCCATTTAACCAAGGATGTAATCTTTACAGTAATTAAAAAATATTGACCACATTATGCAAGAAGAAGCAATGTTTCATGAAACTCTGGTTAGTGCTAGTTACTGTCCCGTATAGTCTAGTCTCGTGCTCAACACCTCTGTTTTCAGTGGTTGGAACCTTGGGAAAAACTCTGCTGTAAGCAACGAAAAGTTATTTGAGACTTTGAGATCGTAGAGGCCATCTGAGTACCCCCTGGAAATACCGGAGTCAACCTTTTTTCAGGCTCTCTCTTGGTACTACCTTTTCGTCCAACACTTCTATTTCTCTAGCTATACGGGAAGCGTGGATTAATTGAGCGGCAAGAATAAGTTTGAAATCAGTCAACTGAAAGTGAAGATAATAATCACTTCTAAGTACTGTGCATGTAATAAAGACGCTGTCGAGCTACTCCGATATCTGTCTTCCATCTTCATTTTGCTTCACATATACACTACATTCCTCATATCATCTCATATCCTAATCCGGCCAGTTAATGCCTTAACAAGGTACCACACACATATGCATTAGGACGAAATTAAGCAAAAGAACTGGAAGCTAATGGTAAGGACTACCCAATTTCAAGATCAAGATTATCCATTGAAGGAAGAATATTGTAAGAAACGTTGATGGGTGAAAAAGTGTCAATCGACTTTAAAGCCTGCAAACTAACCTAAGCTAGCCAGTGTGGTCGCTGCTGACTTATATGTGCCATCTCAACCAAAGCGGGACCTACTAGTTAAAAAATCATATCATTTCTTGCCATTCTGTAATGGCATCGACAGCAACTCTGATGATCCTCGTCGGCTATATAAACCTGTTCGTCCTCCCATCTGTACAATATGTTTGAGAATATATTCATGAACTCAGATTACTTTTTCTTTTTCATCCTAAAAGTGAAAATGATAATGGTGAGAACCCTCATCTGATGGTTGCCAAAGATCATATTTCAAATTATGGCCGAAACTAGTCCCTTGAACCCAAGGGTAATGTTCGAGACTTCCACTCCTTTACTATAACTTTATATTAGCAGTTCTCGTGAGTCTTAAAAATGGACCTGAACAGCCTGATCTGAGTTGAAGTAACGGATGGCTATTCACCCGCCAATCCTAAGTTACTCACTTGCTACATGTGCATCTATTTTTTTATAGTTTTTAATAATTTTTTTGAAAAAAAAAAATTTTTTTTTTTGGTCGACTGGGTTCAATTTGTGATTCTTACGACACTGCGTCTCTTAATGCTTTGTAATTTTGGAATAAGTAGATGCCTGCAGATGCAACTAAATTCACCCAAAAGTTAAACCCATTTTTGCAGAGCTACGAACCTGCGGATCGTGCTATTCCGTGTACCATAATTGTTTCTGGACTGCAAGTTGAGAGCCATTGTATCACTAACAACAGGATAAGCGGCAATGCCCGGTACAGGGGGAAGTTCAATGGCTGATATGAAAGGATCACGCTCACTTGTCTTGCACAGGCATAGCGTCAGGTAGCTCCTGGTTGCCTTCACTATGAACTCGCAGTCTCGCCACGTTGAAACCGAAGAATTAACCGTCAGCGCAAATGTGTTCTCCAGGTACAAATCAAACCGAGGGAACGAATTCAATCCATCGAAATTCCCATACAAGAACAACGCCCTAAGTAAATACTTGGACGAAGGAATGACTGGCTGTATCGTGTAACAGTTCCTCTTTCCTTTTGGAAAAGTCGGAAGATGCCACAGGTACTTGAAGTATCCATCAACGACGTAACTAGATGGGACAGCCTTCACCTCCCCAGATTTCATGATGTTGGAATCAGACGTGTATGTTATTCCGGTGGAGTCTACGTAGCTTTCTTCCTTGCTGCCGCAATCGATGCTTATGAACCCTGCAGATTTTGTTGGTAGAATTATTAGACAATCCAGGAACATCTACTCTAGACAATCGATCCCGCTTTGGAGATCATAATTCCACAGCATTTTCTGATAATTCCTTCTTCATATTTCCAAAGGAAAACTAACGTTTGCAAATCATATACGAGAGCAGCAAAAGGGTATGTGGTTTAAAACCATTAATTCGATCTTTCTCTACAAAAGTCGATCGTCACACAAGACCCACATACACTTTCCGGTGGGATTGGGATTCGACGGATTCGATTTCAACAGATCTAGATTCGGACTGAGCGCTTAAATATTGGTTTCGGTTGAGACAATACAATCTTTACCAAAAAAGCGCAGGATTCTGTGATCATTTTGCTACTGCAAACTTGGTATGTCTCTGGTTTAATGTTGATTTATTCCGTGGCTTTTTCCTTGGTATGTAGGGACTATTTGTATTGAATTCAGCTTTTCTCCAGCTTAAAAGGCTGAAGTCTGCAGCAGTATGTTTAACCCCAACAGTCTTTCAATTTCAAAATTTTAATTTCATTTCAACCAAACAAAGAATTTTCAATTCTAGAATAAATATCTAAATTATTAAACACAAGTGAAAATTTGAATTGAATGGAATTAGAATGAAAATTTTAATTCCATTTTCAAATGAAATTTTGACTCTGGAATCAATCAAAATTCCGGACCAATAAAACGCCCCCTCAGTTTATACATTTCCTCAAATCCAGCATATGTTCTAGTTGGATCCAGATCATGTATTAGTCTTTCATCCATACGCAACTGCAACAATATTAGTTGCATCTGTTCCAAGTTTGGACCCAATGATAGTATATTGGATTTTGGATTTGCTCATCTCAAAATCTGATGGAATCGGGTCCATCTATATCCCTGCCAAGACCCCAATTTCATTCATCTATCTCAACGTTTCTAGTATGGGTATTGTGTCTATCTACAGAAATATTATTGCAGGGGAACGGTCGGCTAACGTTCAGATTCAGTCATACACTACAAACATGGCAACGCGTCGGTGAAGGTTTTATCGGCCTTAGCGTGTCGATTAGGGTTCCAAGACCAACGGGTACGGCATGTAGGCAAACATCGAGTATTATGGACGTCCATGCACGTCGGTAACTGTTTGTTTTTGTCAATATCTCAGCAAACGTCGGTAAAACTTTATACCAACACTTGTCCTATACGTCATAATCGTTAACAACGTACGTATATTTAGCCATCGGTGAAAGTGTTTAAATTTTTTTTTTTTTTTGCATAGGACATATTTTCACCGACGTGAGGTTTTCCACGTGTCGGTTAATCCATTTTGATATTGATCATCTTTGAGACATGAATTATGATCGTTTTGCTTTAAGTTCTAAACAATAGTTTAAAAAAAATTACTATCCCGAATTTAGCGTTGTACTACACTAACATGGAAATGGATTGCACAACTATCAGCCGTTCTCTTCACGCCGAAATTGTACACGCTCGGTTTTTCGAAGAATGTAGAATCTGTGGCATGTTCCCATCTAACAAATAATTTTTCATTGTAAGAACCTAAATATGGTTTCAAAATTTTAACAGAGATGAAATTTAATTTCTCAAATTTTGTATATAGGTTAAACTAAACTTTTTAAAATTCACCTGTAAAATTGTTATTTTTCAAAAATTTGAATGGGTCATAGTCCCTGCTGCCCTCCCGCCCCCAAAACCAAAAAACAACCCTGCCTCTGCCCTGCAAACAAGACTACTGGAGAATAATTTGTGTGTGTATTTGTGGACTGTGTGTGTGTGTGTGTGTGTGTGTGTGTGTGTGTGTGTGTGTGTGAGAGAGAGAGAGAGAGAGCGTGCCCATATCTTGGTCCTAGCAGAACCCTAAACATGGATTACCAGACTGCCGCAACAACATATATAACCTGTGGAGTCCGTAAATGTTGATCAGGCTTCAAGAGAGAATACCTGAGGGCTGCCCTAAGGCGAGCGGAAGATGGGATAGTACCATTTCCCACAACAGGCAGCCGAAGATCACTGTGCTTAGAGTGGCCATCTTCCCCGGCGTTTTCAGCAAGCTGCAGCTCTTACATACGACGTTACGTCGGAAATCAGTGGAAGGTGATGGCTACTTATACTCTCAGCCGCTTACTATTTCCGGGTTCCCTACGCTTTGAAATTGTATTGGGAAGACTCACCATACAGAAGAATAATAATCATCCAGAGTGCAATTAAAAGGTGCCTCGCCAACTTTGGTTGCCCTTATAGTTAATTAATTAAGTAGATACGAAAGGATGGACCGAGATTTTCCGTAACTTCACCCTTGGTTTTATAGGCAATTAATTGACTGTCACTTGTACCCTCTTCTTCCTACTGACTCTGAAACAATTGCCGTTGCAATAATAAAGTATTCAATGACACCATGGGTGAAGACGCGTGCATGATTATGTGGTACAGCCGAGTTCTGATTTTTCATAAATTCACCATCCATTATTCCCGTAGGAAACTTTCTTTACTTGGTCCCATATGGCCATTTCCGCATTTTATTTTTGTTTACTTGCTATGATGGAATAGTTCCTATCGTTATCAACAACATATAAATCATGATCTCCAGATATAAATATCACAAGATTACGCTCTCCAACTCCATATATAAGAGGATGCAATTTCATATGTTCCGTAAACATGCCTGCCTTTTCATACCTATGCTTTCATGCAACCGTCTGCGATAGTTCTGCCCTGCTACATACGCACACTGGAAGTAAATTTTCATTTTCAACACAGAGGTACACTAATACTTAAGTAACGTGTTCATAATTGCTTCCAGCCTAGCATCATGAAAGATGTTGACATTGAAACGGCACACATTTTTTAAGGACGACTCTGGTTTAAATTCACAAAAATAAGGCTTGTGAAGCATGTGCTTGCATATGCGCTATAGATCTGATTGTTGTTCATTGGCAATTCGAAACAAATATTACGAAAAAAAAAACTTGCGTATAATATTTTTGTTCATTTTAGAATCTAAGCAATTTGTGGCTGCTGCATGGAGCATTTGTGGGCAGGCCATTCATTACAACCGACAAGAGGGAGTTGAATATTTTGAGGCCTACAATCCAACTATCAAACTCACCACCACCCTGTTAGAAATTATGTGTAGTTATTCATCAAGGATGGGAGATTTGTCAGTTGGATTTGAATAATCCATTTTTTCTATGGTCAAGATGAGTCAACTGCAAGAAGGCTGCCTAACCTATTAGCGGATTTCCAGTTTATTTTTTTTAACTGTCTGACTTCAAAGGTAAACTTGGAAACCATCCGTTTACATGATTAAATTTGCCAGCAAGAACATATCCACCAGTCAAATGGATGGTGTTCCGGACTTCCAGTTGTTTTTTTTTTTTTTAAACTATCTGGCTTCAAAGGTATGCTTGGAAGACATCCATTTGCATGATTAATTATGCCAGCAAAGAACATATCCACCAGCCAAACGGATGAATTTCCTGCATTCCCGGCAACATATTTTCATTTGATATATGAGAAAAGGTGAAAGGTGAGAAGTTGAGATTAAATGAGAAAAGTTAACCTTATTAATTATGTTCTTACTGAGTTGTGATTGGTTAACTGATGATTTTAATGAAAAGATTGATTAACTGTACAAGAAAAAAGCAGTCAAATTCAACAATTTTCATTTAGCTTGCTTTTTTTCATGTGAATGATCGAGTTGCTAAATGTAAAAGTTGAGCAATCAACTATTATTCGCTTATTAGTTAGGCGGTATTATGTAATTTTTTTTTAGTGAAGAAACACGATTATGTTGCAGTTATTTATTCCTTCGCAAGCTAAATATGCTTTGTTAGTAGAACATTTTTAGTTCTTCACAACAGCCAACGGAAATTGACAAAACAATGGGCGAAATGATAAAGAGTATTAAGAGGTACAACGTACCCCATCGTTAACCATTTACACAAGCAAAATGACGATCAATGCTGAAGGATTTGGGAGAGAGAGAGCCACAACTATATTTAATTCCAAGTGTCCCCCAAAAAAAAAAAACATGGGCTTTACAAGTAAACGTCACATTCAACCAGATTTGATCCGGATTTTGTATCAAACTTGAAGCCAATTCCAATCGTATAGATTACATACAAAAGCTATACATTTAGTTAGATCAGATCTAAATCCAGATCGGAACCAAAGACGGCTTATTAGATCAGAACCCACTCCAAAATGCATAATGCATATTTTCATAGTAATTATGACCCAAAAATCCACATAAGAGATCGGCTTGAATGGAACGTCATACTAAAACCCAACCCCATTAATTTGCACCCCTGCTTTATGTTGTAAAATGAAAGAAAAGACGAGAATTAACGTGGTTCAGTCCTTAGGACCTACATCCACCATGAAATTCAGCACAGCAGCTTCTTTTCCTTCTTTTCTCTAATTCTCGTTTGTTCAGCCATACAATGTATATAACAAGTGATGTACAATGAAAGGCCTCAATGAAAGAGCCGTTGGCTCACAAAGGTAACACAATCACTCAATTTTGGCAAGTGGACTCAACGAGATGGCAATCCTTCAATCATGAAAGGAGACGGTTGGGAGTAGCTGTGCTGATCGTTAAGCTCATTTCAACACTGCTCTCGACAAAATGAAAGAAGAAAATCAAGTTCCCCATGGAAACGAGACAAAAAAAAACTTTCTAGCGTTTGTTTGCAGAAGACAAAAATTAGGAGATGTCATATGCGAATT
Organism: Nymphaea thermarum; assembly: GCA_011799765.1. Lineage (NCBI taxonomy): Eukaryota > Viridiplantae > Streptophyta > Magnoliopsida > Nymphaeales > Nymphaeaceae > Nymphaea > Nymphaea thermarum. The sequence goes on along the minus strand of JAANDH010000205.1, from coordinate 171,594 downwards.
TACAACAGCGGGCCTGGTAGCCAATAGCAGCAAAGAGATTAGGTTAAACTTTTACCATGTAGCAGGAGAATGAGGTTCCATGGGAGCAGAGCCGGAACTGTAGGAAGAGTTCCCCTCTTCCGATTCGTGTTGGATCTGCTCTGCTCCACACGGCGTAATGACTTCTTTTAATTCAGTTACTACGTCACTTATCTCGAGTGCACCGTAATGCCAAGTCCACTACCCTCCATAATGGACCAACATCATATTCCCCACAGAGCTTTGGATCTGCAACACTTGCGTGATTGCCTCTAAAAACGTTTGCTCTTACTTGTATGTATAAACAGATGCATGCCGACTAATCAACCCAATGGTTGTTCAGGCTTATATGGCTTCAGTTTCTGAAGGGACTAGTACTATAAAAATGTGCTACCTTGAACCCGATAGAGATGATTCTCCAAGGAAACTAAGTGTCCAAAAAAGAGCAGCAGATTGTAATTAAAACGAGAAAGCGTGGAAAACCTTAACAAAAACATTACGCAAAAAGGAAGAGAAAAGAGAGCAGATGAAAGAAAATAAAGCATTCTTAAATATGCTACATGTAGAAATAACAATCAATGCATACAAGAAACTGTGAACCTAAGAGCCATCTATCATTCATGAGCACACTAAAACAAAAAGCAACTGATGAATAATTAGAAAAGACAATAATGCATACAAGGGATTCAGGCTAAGACAATATTCTTTTTTTCTCATCAAATTAATGGGGCAACAAATGGACCTAATTTTCAAAGTTTCGTTTAAAAAGGGAAATATTCTCGATATTTTCTCTCGTGAAATCTCATAGCAGACCATGTTCCGCAGAATTGAATAGTATATTATGGATCTTTTGTCATCCAAGTCAACAGCTAACATAATTCTACTGTTTCTTTCCTTAACTAATAATGAAGGCATCTAGATATACCAGAGCACTTCCATGAGCCAAATACTCAAACATTTCATATTGCAGAAATTATCGTACACACGTATCATGTAATCGGACCTATAGAGTGTTCCACCATTATAGTGCAAATAGATGATATTGAAATGCAGATAAAATATTGTTCTCGGTTGCAATCATACCCAACCAACAATATTTTACAGCAACTAAATGTATTATAATTTATAACCAAATAAAATAATGTATTATGGTGCTTTGTTAAAGTCGCACCCCATCAGCAATATGAGTTCTTCCCTGAAGGTTCATCGGTAACCAGTACTTTTCCAGGAGCACAACTCCGAAACTGTATACATCATTTTTCTCATTTAGCCAGCAAGTTGTGGAGTATCTGCGGCCATCGAAAATTTGAGTGGCAGATGAAAGACATTAATCAGGCATTGCTTTATGATAATCAACTGAGACAACCTAAGACACTCTTCTCCCACCATTAGCCTAAATAAAACAAGGGAGTGAATGCTACATGTGGCCTAGTCTTAAAGAAAGATCACTTCACCTGCAAACGAATTGTGAACCAACGGAAATTTTCAGAAAGAAAAAAAGAGAAATAAAAGAGGTTTGCCAATGTCCATTGTTTGACAAGTTGAAAAAAAGAAGGAATAAAGCGTGGGAGAAGTATGGATGACACAGTCAATAACAGTTTTATGAAAACCTGGTTTTTGAGAAGGCTTTGAAAACCCTGTTTATATGTTTGGGTAACACACCTAAAACACGGTTTAATTTTTTGAATTTTATTCACTTTTGAAAACCACGTTGACACTCACTCAAACACTCCAAAACCAATCCTGTTTTGAAGGCAAACCAGGTGTTTCTTCCAAACAGCGCTCTGGAGTATCATCCAAATGCCTGTTAAACTTATCAGAAGTTGCAAAATCACCTCCTTAAATGTTTATTCATACAACAATCAGGACCATGCATTTGGATAAAAAATAAGAGAAAATTATAAAAAGGCACTAAATTTTTAGGCAAATGACAAGTTATTGATTAACTTTTAAATGTTAACAAATAGGTGCCGAAATTTCGAGAGAAATGTAAAATGTTTCAAGAACTACCTCTATATCGAAAAAGTAGCGGAGCAACAATTTACAGAATTATCCCTTTTGATCGAAATTATCTTCTTTTCTTGTTTTATTTTCAATTGGAAATCTGTATAACGGATAACCCGCTCCGCTCAATTCTTGCTTACGCAAGAATTCGTATCTAGTAATGGCAGAAGCCGGAGGCGTCAGCCCCTGCTCGTTCAAGAAAGAATTAAATGGTCGTTTTCTCTATTTATTTGGATAAGCCTCTTAAGAGGCCACTCCTTTCACGAATCGGGTGTCCACTGCACCCAACGCCAGCACTTCTACCTCCGGATATTAAACAATGATAACCACAGCTGGGTACCTGGTTTTATTATCAAACAAGAGACGCCAGCAGGCCCAGAACTTCTTCCTTCGGATATCGAACATGGAAATTGAAAACCCCGCACAGGTACGTGGTTTGATTGTCAAAACAGGATTCTGGAATGCCGTTTCAGTCCTTACAACAGGTCGGCGGTGTCATGCAAACGGCAGCGGCCCGGTGAAAAATGATGATGGCGCAGGCGGACTCCTGAAGGCAGTGTGACGTTTGACTTATATTTGTTCCCTTTCCTAGCGAGCATAAATAATGGGTGCAACTGTGTTAGGAACAATTTTCTTAGGGCTCCCATTAGTTCTGAAGTGTAGATTTAAATTGGACCTGCTATGGTTCGGCAGAAGTGATTCCGAAATGCTGTTGCAAATTACAGTCGATAGAATAGACACATCCTGAAATCAAATCCAACGAGTAACAACTCACAGCGATATGGAATAATGGAAGACAGCTAGCAAAAAGAATCACGCATTCTGCCTGATTTAAGAGAAAATCGTTAGAAAACGTCTCGACCAAGAACCAGAAACACCTGTAGCATAGCCATTTTTTAAAGGAATTATCATGAACGTAACTCGGCCATATTCCCATCCCAAGGTATTTACATGCCTGCTAACCCGATGCCCGCGCCGCCTCGTATTGTGCCAGAACGGCATTCCCTGCCCATATTTGCCGGCTTGGCTATATTTTCATAGTTGCTACTTGGCTGCTTCCTCAAGAATCGCTATGGAGAACCAGCAGATGTAATCAAACTGGACAACCACAAGCACAGAATCAACAAATGACGCTTATTGTGATTTCCCTCTCCTTTAGTTCCTGTAATCGTCAACCAGGTGCTCAGAATCTTCATCAATCACATGCCTCCTATGTTTCAGCTTGCTTGATTTTCTGAGGAGCTCCTCATTTCTTACAGCATCTGGGTTTTCCTGACCCTATGCAGTTTTATCACGTCGAGAAGACCTCTTCTCTCGTTTGAGATCATCCAAGTCTTCAATATCATCATTTCTTTTCTTCCGGCTTGCATCTGCTCTCTTGCGCTTTCTTTCCCTTGAACTCGATAGGTGCTTCTGGTGATGCCGCTCTTGATGAGTATCATCGGGACTCCCCGTATCATTTCTGGATTGCCTCCCTTCACTGGAAACTATCCTGTCATGAATCGAGTCTGGATGAGCGCAATCCTTGCTGATATCCACATTTTTTCGGTGGCGGACGTTGGGGGTAACATTGTTAGCATGCGGACTGCCGGAACGAGTAGCATCACTGGAAGATTTGTTGCAGTTCCATCTTTCAATATGCTCTTCAGTATCACATGTCTCGTTCCTTCGTGAAGAACCATGGCTGCGATGATGGTGTTCCTTCCGGCTCCAATGGTCGTCAATATGACTAGAATGACCATCTTCCTCGGGATATCCCCTGATTTTATCACTGTTTTTACAACTGAAACCTTTTTTTGGTGAATGATCAAAATAATCAGCCTTTAAAGACTCCTCCCCCTGAGTAGAACCATTTCGTTTATGGTGGCGATACACTGTTCTCCTAGAATGTCTACTGTATTTATCAGAATAATCGCTTTCAGTGTCACTATCCGAATACCCTAAATCACATGCATGTTCATAATCAGTATGATAAGCCTCAATTCCTCGGGAAGAATGTTGACCATGTCCACTATATGCTTTCCTTTTTGAATCTTTGCAATCAGATAGGCTATCACTGCTGTCGGAGTGTTCTCTGTCGGGAGAGCCACTCCATTCAGGAGATCTATGAAATCGCTCATGATCGTCCATATGTTTGTCATCATATGTTTTGTCATACCTACTTCGGCTGTGATGGTAGTCTGTCCTTCTTGAGCATTCACGGTGATGGAACCTACCACTTTCACACCAGTCTTCCGTACTGGAATCACCATTCACGTTATGCCTGTCGCGTGATTTAGACCTTGATAGGTGGTGCCTGTGATTGTTGGCCAACAAGAAGGGATCAAAAACAAAAACCATATATATCACCTTTCAGACAACTAAACCAAATAGTGGACTATAGCAAAACGTCTTTGACGGCTGTAACAAATGAATAAATTTAAAATTTTCTCACAGAAGAGACCAGCTTTTTGGACAACGCACCTGGAATCTCTTGGAAACTTCCTTGAGGTTTCCAGCTCCTCGCATTTTTCCTTCTCTGCATCTTCATCTCTGGCTGAAGGTCCAAATAAAGCCACCAACTTTTCCACCCAGTATTTAGGTGGAAGTTTGTCCCAATCAGCCCATTCATAGTCTCCACCTGGATTACGGAAGCAGTGGATGAAGTTACAAGTGCTACCCCTCGAGCATGTCTGGAAACAAAAGCCCAACGTCAATCACAGTGATAGATGGCCCTGTAATTGCTCAACTTACGTTTGGCAATGCAGACAATTCATAAGAGTGGAACAACCCTGCAGGACAAATCTCTGACAGGTGTCCCAGTAGACATGCTGGTTGCGGCATCACAATGGAAGAGATTCCTAATGTAGAGACGGAAGCAACATTGCCACGATGTATCTCAAATAACTTCTTTAATCAAATCAACTAAGCAAAATTGAAGAAAAAAAAACCATTTTTTGCTCAACTTACGTTTGGCAATGCAGACAATTCATAAGAGTGGAACAACCCTGCAGGACAAATCTCTGACAGGTGTCCCAGTAGACATGCTGGTTGCGGCATCACAATGGAAGAGATTCCTAATGTAGAGACGGAAGCAACATTGCCACGATGTATCTCAAATAGCTTCTTTAATCAAATCAACTAAGCAAAATTGAAGAAAAAAAAAAAAAACCATTTTTCCAATCCATCAGTGGATGAAAATGTGAAACTTTAATTTTCAAAAAATGCTGGTGAACCAAAAAAAAAGATGTTTTTCGACCAAGAAAAGAAAGCAAAAAAACTCTAGCTGATCTTAGAAGCTAGAAAGTTTCACGATTCAATTTCTGCATCAATGTTCCTTGAGATGAATGTTCAGGTCAAGAAGAAAGCGTGAACAAATTGTAAAGAAGAAAAAACAAATGATAAAGCAGTAAAGCTTCCCAAGAGAGTCAAAATTCAACATCAAATAAGAAATCAAGAAGTTTGAGTTTAACTTCCATGCATTTACTTGACCATATTTTCTTCTCACCAGAGGGGAAAAAGAAACATATTATCACAAAATATAGCTATTACAGATCACAATACCCCGAGACCAAGCAGAAATGAAGCTACTGGTGCAGTCTACGTTAGTAAAAGCATTACGTGAGCAGCACCCACGTGCAACTAGGCTGGACACTCAAGCGGTACAGAAATGTACAAACAATAAAACGAAACACTGGATGTTGTTATATATGGTTACGTGTACAAACACACACAAGTTACATACAGTTGCATAAAGCTTGTTAAAATAATACAGAATGATTGAAAATACATGCACACATACATACAATATGTACATATACACTACATTGTAAAAAGCTTTAGGCACAGTTAAAGCCATTGAACCTAGAGTCTACGTAGTAGTAAGCAGGTCACCTCCATAAAGGGAAACGACTTCTTAATTATTAAAACTAATATAATAACAAAACTAAACGATTTTTCAGTGGAAAACATATAATTATCAACTTATATTATAACACAAAAGTCAGAACACATTAAACAATTTATAACATGATAATAACTATAATCGAAGGTTTCAAAGATCAGATTTAATGAAGTTGAACAACCAAACTTAACGCTAACTGTTAAATCTCTAATTCTAACTTATAAAACTAAAATCTAAAACAAAACCTAAAATTGCTAATTTAACTAAAAAAAGAACATAAATCTTCAATATAATTATAATCCACATTAGCATTGTTTGCTGCAAAATTTTCAAGCAAGCAAGAAAGATATTAAGATAATACATATGTATGTGACTTAGAAACAAAAAATTCTCTCAAATTATAGTATATGAATTGTAAACTCAACAGTGCACATGCGCACACACATATACTTTTGATGAAAAATATCACACATAACAGCATCAAAGTGAAAATTTTGCACAAGAACAAAAGACAAAAATTGTCCGAAAAGATTAAAATAAATAAAAAAGCACAAGAAGAGAACAAAAACTAAGGTTGTCGAAGAAAATGTCTATGATATGGAGCACCCAGGTAGGTCTAATCATCCTAGGCAACATTCTAGGCGTTTTTAATTGGCAAGTCCTCTAAGACTAGCTAGCCTAGGCGAGCCTTTGACAACATATGTTGCAGTTCACAGAAACAAGTAGCATAGTGGATCCAAGAGAAGTAGATACTTGATCCATTTTGTAAAGCATCTAATAGATATATTAGTAATTCCTTTTTTGTTTGCCATGGCTAATTTCTGAAAGAAAGTCTTTGAAAGCAACCATAGTTCTATAAATACTAAATTACAACATCAACAGCAAAAGTAGGAAGTTGGAACTTTAAAAAGTGATTTCACCTTATGCCTAGACTTCATGTATTCCCCGCATATAGCAACTCTCCAGCGAGTGACTCCTACAAATTCACATGTAATCTGCCACATAAAAAAGAGGATAAAGGTCAAAACAACATTTTAAGAAGCATGATGATTTATCAGGCAATAGAACTGCAGCATCCACTTTTACATGGTTTTAATAACTTTTAGACAATGGACATGTTATCATTGACAATGCCTATAAAACCAATTCAGAAAACTGAAAAGAAACAAAAAATCTGTATAAGTTGAAAAAGGTATGAATACAACTTCATCAGTAATCCATTATTGGTCATATCTAAATTAATTCAGACTGCATTTTCCCCCAACACATCCTCAGACTACACTCACAGAAGGTAGAAACTTTGGAACTTGTCAAGACTCTTGAAGCCAGAATATGGTTCGTTCAAGACCATGTGCACCCTCTTGTGAAAAGGACAAAAAGCCCTTCCATTTCCCATTTAATGCAGACCAGTATACAAGGGTTATTCACCTGGAACCCTGTTCATTTCCCAAATACCTATGGATCAATTTTAGCTAAACAAATGCTAAAGGTTTAAATATCAGAGAAAGCAAACTTATTACTTTATATCCCAGCCACGTTTTTGCTATTTTGACTGAGACCTTCAATTCCCTAAATAGCCATTCATCGCCTTAAAACAAACAGGAATATATCACAGAGCTCAAAACAATGTGAAAAAGCTCACAACCAGACCTTGAGTCTTGTAAAAACATCAAACCTTCAACGTACTACAAGAATAACCCACATGTATAGCCACCAATCATTTCAAAATTTTTGGAATACGCAACCTCTCAAGATTTCAAAAAGTTCAAAAAAAATATACAATATCATGACACCACTGAAAACGACAGCTTTTTCGATTTCTATCCAAAGAATTCCAAATTATATATCCTAGCATATGTTTTCAGCTTCTGATATTTTTTTTATATTTCAGATTTTGTTATTAATGTTTCCTTGCATTTTTGCAAGACAACAGATAGAATATAAAATAAAAGCTATTCCACAGCTATTTCTTAGTTTTGTGTCTTTTCAATTTTGAAAGCCTCTGAGACATACCTAAGATTTACCCAAGGACAATCCATGAATTGAAGACATGAAATTTGAAGGATCATTTCAACTAGTTTCCATGTTCCCACCGGCCCTTCTCCTTCTTTTAATCTTAGATCAGACTTCTGGCCAGAGTAAAATAGGCATCTAGCATGTTGGTCCTAGGTCTGACAAAAAATTCTTAGTTGGATGTACCATGGGTTTTGGCAAAAACTTTTCACCACATCAGGAAACGCATGCCATATCAGACTCGTGAATCTAAGAATAGAGGTAATCAAAGCCCCTAAAGGTAACTGGTCTAGGTGAGATGTCTCCAACTTACAATAAGGGGGTGGGGCTGGAAAAGGCCAAACAATATTGTTCACAAGTTACACATTGGGTAAATTAAAATTTTTCAAAACATTTTTTTCCTAAAATGTGAGGGGGGCATGGCCTCTGCCGGCACCCCTTTCCCTCCAACCCTGCTTACAATTACAGACCATCTTGCATTTCTGGTCATAGCCATGACACCTTGATTGCAACAAATGTATGAACTTAAAAGCAATTTTACAAATGTATTCCTGAAATGGACTGAAACATTCATTGATACTGGAAAAAAGAATGTTCACCAGTCTAAGTCATAATCAAACAGGAGAAAGTGTTATCTGGCTAAATCAAGTATTACAAAAGTTTTCTCATGTATATTTGTTGAGGCCTACATTTTTAAATGTGGGGCTCTTGAACTAATCCATAAGCACCTTTCACAACCCTGATTCCTATTTTGCCTTCAGCAGTACATTGTGTTACATACTTTATGGTTTACTTATCAGAACTAAATTTAAGGGACACCATTTTGTGAAGTGTTTCAAATTACAAAAAGTACACATGCACCACGAATCATGTTTTTAAACATGAAGCAGGAGAGAGACGAATCCTTTCTTGAATTTATTCCAACATACTCCTAGGAGAAATAAAATCGGACAATCTTGAGAACCCATTTCGGTGCCAGTGAAAAATTAAAGCTTGAGTACCTCAGGATGTAGTAATGCAATTGTGGCCTATATCTAACAAGTGTTCAAACACAGGAAGCAATCCCAGACCAGTTATGTTGTCTTGCTATACTACAATGGATTCATAACAAATCAAGAATACTTAAATTGCACAAATCAGATTGCTGTGAACAAATTAGAGTTAGGCTCCATTAACGTAATATAAGCTAAATTGGAAAAGAAAAAATGTTAGTATAGTGAAAGAAACAACCTGTTTCCCAGCAAAAAAACGACCATTGAGGGAGTTATAAGCAAGAACAGCAGATTCCAAATGTTTATAATGCACATAGACATTGCCACGCAAATGAGATGATCCATTTCTACAAACCTGTAAGCAGAAGCTCATATTAAGCTTTCCACCAAGATAGATCAAAATCATGCTGTCCTTGATATTCAAGCAGTTTACATACTATATCTTGTATTCATGCTACTGACAATCTTGACTTCATGAATTTCCTATTTCTTGTGGACTTATGCAGCCAAATTTTCATGATGAAGATTTCAACCTATGCGGGACATTATCAATATTTGAAGAAGAAAGAGCTTAGAAGTCATCAAGAGATATATATCTATGTATTTTCTCATACGACAAAAAAAAAAGACATCAGAATTACTGGGAGTAAGAAAAATAGTAATAGGTGTAACCATTGTTGGTTATTTGACCTACAATAAGTTGAACATCTTCCTAACAACTTGAAAATCATATAAAGATAAAGACAATGATTATTTTTCTTACAAGAAAGTATATATTTTACCAGATTGATGGGTAAAAACAGTACCAGAGAATGTTGGCAATTTTTTTGAAAAAAATAATGTCTTTCCAGTTTCCTGAATGATGTGGATGAATATCAAGATGATAAGCACAAACAACAGTCTTCGCCTTCAGGAAGAGTATTTGGCTTCTTATAGCCACCCCCTAAATCTCTGACATATCTAGCTCATTATTCAGAACTAAAACATGCATGTGATAAACGGAAATGAAAAGAGGTGGAAAAAGACAACCCACCAATATAAAGTGAACAAAGAGGTCAATGGAGAAAAGGGATAAAAACATCAGTGAGCTGAAACAGAACATAGCAGCCATATTGACATGCCATACAAGGGCTGAACAAAATGAATAAGCGATTAGGGAAGAAAATGGCAGTTTGGCACCATCATGAAAATGTTCTAATTGATCATTGTACCATGCATCAACAAATTGTAAAGTTGTCATTCAGCTACCTTGAAATTAACAATCTGACCATACTTCAAGAACTCTGTGTGTACATCCTCATAGAACTCTTCAAAACATCGTTCCACCTCTTCCTCTGTATACTGGAACATGAATCATAGACAAGGTAATTAAACTAATGACACATGCTGCTTTACCAAAAGTGCAGCATAAAGATACACAACACACCTGTTCTCCAAGGAAATAAACCATAAAATTGCCTGAATTGTAAGAAAAAATAAAAGCACTGATCTTGAAAAAAATAGAGAAACAACTTAAGACAAACACCAATTTTCTAAGGAATTGCTTGGAGTGTAAGACAAAAGAAAAGAAGTGTGTCCTAAAACAACTAGAAAATGGATTTTGATTGACTGTGTACTAAAATCCAGAAGCCTCATAAACAGTACTAAAATCAAGCAAACTACCAGGCACAGATAAAGAAAATAAGAAAAAAAATGGAGTGGTAAAACAACATAAATGCAACAGCAGGCAAAACAGAAACCATAATGAAGCCCTTCATCTCTTTCAAGGATACCCTTGATGAAGGGTTTTTCCTTCTTTTTATTGCAAATCTTTTTTACTTTAGGCGTTATCTTTTATTTGTTCCCTTAAGCACCTGAACTTAGAAGCTATTGCTTCCGGCTTACCAACTGGAATACTTGGAGAAGACCACAGTAATGTGATTGATGAAAACTAGTAAAGGAAAGCACAGAATATTTGCCATGTTACAGCCTACAACATCAAGGATTGCCATGCAACTCCAGCGCCACATTAACAGGACTAGAAACTTCTCAACAGCAAATAACGTTGCAAGCACCTCACATTGACACTCAAGACTGGAACGTTAAGGTGTGTTAGGTGATAGAAGCCGCTTTACAAGCAAAAAACTAAAAGGAGAACCATGAAATTGAATGAACAGACAAGTTTCCATGTACCATAGGTGAGGAAAAACGGTGTGGGTGCCGCATTTTAAAAATTTTGAGGCAAGCGCTGTCAAGGTGCTTGTGTGTGTGTGTCACGTGTGTGTGTGTGTGTGTGTGTGTGTCACGTGTGTGTGTGTGTGTGTGTGTGTCAGTGGGTGTCTAAGAGAATTATTGACAAGGTTCGTGTCAGAAGTTTTTTCCCAAATGTAATTTGCACAGGAAAATGTCAAGAAAATAGCAGAAGCTTCAAAATTCGAAAATTATAAAGAACAAAAACAACTTATAAGATAATAGATCGTCTACTATTTTCCCGGAAAGATATAAAGAAACAAACAGAAAAAATTTCTGAAAGCGTAAAAGAAAAAAATAAAAGAATTTTGTGCTTAAAAATATCAAAATAAGAATTTCTTTAAGATCTCAGAAAAATGTAGAAAATATCTCAGGATAACGTTGTGATAACGTTTTAAAATCTTTTTTTACAATTTTTTGCAGAACAATGAGAAATTTTACCAATACTATCAGCTGCCATCAAAATAGAGATAATATTGGGATATCCTCAGAACGACAGAGATACATGTGACTATTATACATACATGTGTACATGTGTATGTATACTTGAGCATGTGTATGTGTGCACATATACCTAAATTGTGCCCTTGTGCGCTCCAAGTAGACAGATACAATTTGACCTGACCTAATGGTATTTGTAGATTTGGCCTTGTCTTTATGTTACAAATCACACTTCGAAAATGCCTTTTAGAAATGAAATCATAACTCTTTGACCATCAAGTTTTGATGCATTTTAAGCATCATACACTTTGAAAAAATATGTTTCTAAGGTTCTTGTTTGTTTTAACTTGAACCTTCAAACTATTTTAGCAGTCAATCACCCAATGGGACAGTTTTAGGGTAGGAAATGCAAAAAACTCAGAGACACCTCTCAATCACTATAAAATAATAGAAAAAAAATATATATATATATATATATATATATATATATATATATATATATGACTTTCTAATTGTAAAAGAAAAAAAAACTGTAGCAATAGAAATTCTTATAAATGGTAAAAGAAGGTTTTATTTGTAAATTATGTCAAAAGGAAAGGTTTAAAATAAATATAAAAATTAAAAAAACCTAATGCGGATATGTCTCTCTCGTCTCTCCTCTCTCTCTCTCAGCGTGCACGCATATCTGTGGCTGTCCACACCTGCCTGCCTGCTGCCTTCCCTTTTGTTTGTTCTCCATTTTCCTCTTCTTCTTCTTCCTCCTCCTCCTCCTCATGATAGTCAGTCAAAGCACACAATCTCTCAAATTAGTAAATCCATCAACTAATAAGAAGTCCTCAAATTGTAAAGCACTGGAAGTGGGAGAATTTCTGTTGTTTTCTCTGTAGAGAGCAGCAAGAGGCTTTTCAACACCCTAGCATAGTATAAACTATAAACACTTTTTCTCTAGTAAGATATTTCCAAGATGGAGAACAATAAAAGAAGATGATTCAAAAGCAAAACATTAAAGAAATTACTTTCTGGAACAAGCGATATAGCTCAGTTACAGAAACCACTTTTTCTACAATTCATGAGCTCATGCCTGATCCAAAATTTTACTTAATAATAACTAAACTAAGTAGATAGATATGATAAGACAGTAGGAGTTCTTTAATTCATACCATAAGAGAATGACGAAGGGAGTAGACCTATCAAAGTAACAGTAGGACCAGCTGGACACCTCCAAATGGCAAAGTACTAGTGAAACAGTCCAAAGGACCTACTAGTGGTTAAGGAGATGAAAACCATGAAAAAGAGCAGCATCAACATAGGGATTCCAGCAAATAATAAGGGAGAAAAAAGACAGATGCATGAATGGAAGTTCATATGATATCACCAAAAAAGATAAAGATAAAGAAACCGAGGAATAAGAAAATATATAAACCAATGTCAAGATGTTTGCAACAAATGGTTGACAGTTACATGCATTACAAAGAATTGGGAAGATTCTGAATCAGGATACAGATGTAGCAAGTGCTTTTGATCTTCAGCCACTACCAAGGCACAATACCTTGGTTTCCCATTGCCTGGGCTTTGGGAAGAATTTCTGGTGCAAATCAAGCCAAAGAACAAGAATAGAGAAGGGATACACAAATGAAAACAACAAATTAAGAAAAGATCCCATACACAGAATTTGACAACAATCATAACGTATAAACTAGAATGTGCTAATGTGCAGCATTCGGTTGATTCAACATTCACAAGATGGTCAACTATGGGACATTATCAGGATACAACATCAGGCAGACAGAAGTATGACTGCAACAGACCTCGAGTCCCTCATCTTGCTCCCAAGCCAAGCCTGGACCATTGTACATATTCTTAATCAACAAGGTGCAAGATTTATCCGGATAAAAGTGAACTCTGCTGCAACGGGAACCAAATCGGCAAGCCCCAGTTTTGAAGTGGAATGGGCAATGAGCTTTATCCTTCAAAAGGGAACAATCGTAGGAGTAACATAAGGCTTCAAAGATGCTAAAATGTCAAAGACAGGTAAATTAGCATATCAAGGACAGGTAAGTGCAAATATCTCGCTGTAGAGAACATCAGTCATATGTGATAGGCTGAATACAAGCAAAAAACACAGAAATGCATACGAGATAACAAAAAACCAAAATGGTGCAGAAGTGAAAATATTGTCATAAATATCGTTATGAGGGAAATATTGGCGAGGTTATTCTCAGGTATTTTTTGGCAAAGTTGTTTTTCATGACAAAATTTTGGAAAAAGCCTCTGCAAATTTAAAAAATAAAAAATTCCTAAAAAATAGAGAAAAACAAAATAAGTGAGAAATCAATAATCGTAAAAAAAAGCAAAAAATCGCCAAAAAATAGTGAGATGTTAATTTTTGCTAGATTTTCAAAATCCCGCTAGATATTCCCAATATTTTTGTTTAACTTACTTTTCACATCAATGTCACAAGATTTTTGAAAAACTCATGATATCTGTAACAGTGAAAGTTGCACGAGAAAAAGCATGAATATTCTTTGCCAATTGAAAAAAATAACTACCAAACCCCCTGAAATTGATGCGAAAAGGTTGAGGAACAACAGTTTTGGCTTTTTTGGACCAAATCATGTCAGGAGCAGGTAACCTTAAACTATGGAAATCAAGATTCTGGAGAAATTCTGAATTCAAATTGTAGATAGAGTTAACTAACATTCAGTTCCTTTTCTCACCAGAATCTCTTTTCAGATACTGCTACTCTTACTCATGGTGGATACGCAATAGTAGCTGGCTTATCATGTAAGTCAAACATTAGATTTTGCATGTATGTGTGCTAGACTGCTAGTACCAGAATCAAATAACACCATGAAGTTCCATTGCACAAGTTCTTCTTTCCAAACACAGATAACAAGAAAATAGCCCTGATTTGGAGGATATTGGTAACATGGAAAATGTATGATATTCCCAATGATTAAGATCTTATAGTTGACATTGTATCGTTGCATACATAATTGCAATATATGTTCTTCTGAAATAAGCAATTGACAGTACAGAAATATGAGGAAAAGGTAGCAGAATAAGGTAAGAGAATCAGGGATTCTAAAAATACATACTTGTTCAGTACCAAAGTTGGGAGTTTGCTGAGCAACACTTTCAAATAAAGCTTGCACGCAGGTATCATTTGCTTTCCTATAATCATCAAAGGCAGTAGATTGTGGGGGAAGAGGATTTGAAGTTGGCCTGCTGACAATCTGCAACTTATAAAATGTGGTTAACAACTTCATCTTTGAAAAGCACGATAAAATGATATGCTGAAAAAATGCCGAAGGGTTCCAGCATCACAAAAAATAATAAAGCCCACCTCATCATCTGGTTGCTGATCTACGCTTCTCTTGGGGACCCTTACTTTCTTTTTCTTTACAATTATCTCATTTCCTTGCCAGATGATTTCTGCTGGCCCTTCCTCAATATATTCCCAAGAATCATCCTCATTCAACTCATTCTCACATTTGACCTGATGAAATTTTTTAAAAATCAGATGACTGATAAAAAAAAACACTGAAATTTGTCAAAGATTTAAATGAAATATCAAGTACTTTTTCAGAAGCATTGTTCAAAACCATGCTGAGTTGACTCAGCTGAACTGGACCAGATTAGTACTCTACTGGGTAAACCCAGTAGATGAACTCAGAACTGTCAAAGGCTCAGGAAGAATTGCTCAAAACCTGCTTCTTTCATGCAAGTACAAATCATCCAGTCATCCAAGATTAGTGACTAGTCAACCGAGACTGCTAGAGTCTTCATGATATATTTTCTTTCTTTGCTATGACTCAGCTGTGTCTTAGGCAACTCCTAGCCCGTAATGAGCCAAAGAAAACTTGCAATGCATGCAGTGACAATTTTGTGATAACTTTTTTTTTATTTTATTCAACGCAAGAACTTGGTAACTTTAAACATGAAAACAGAAAACCCAAAATGCATAGTTTTTGCTGCTTTCTTGTTTGTGTTTCTCTCTCTCCCTCCCTGCACTGTTGAATGGAAACCCACAGCAATCAACCCACCATCTGCCTGCACAACCCGTACTTACACTGACCAATTTTCAGCGGCTGCACAGGCATAAAGAGTTGTTTGATTTGTTTCAGCAAACACAGAACACATTATAGGTAATCTTTTGCTGTTCTTTTAGTTTTCTATGTCAATTTTGCATTTTGCCAATTCTTTTGGTTTTCCTACAGCCACACCATATTTTTTAGTCTCTCTCTT